>MLQL01000081.1:0-56905 GCA_002072365.1 Penicillium flavigenum | reverse complement strand
AATTAATTAAAGGTTAATTAAAGCCGTTTAGTATATCGGAGTATTAAAAATATCGAATTCTAGCGAGTTCGGATATCCTAGATCGGAATAAGCTTTAGCTCTTTAGTTTAAAGGTTATAAAATAACTCTCTCTATTATAGACTTATATTAATATAGATAGTAAGGTTTCGGACCTATATAAGAATAAAAGGATTAGTATAATAAAAAAGGTAGAGTTATAGGGATATACCTTATTAAACGTATTAATAATTTCTCTTTTTTATTACCTTATATAAAAAGATTAAATACGGTTATTAGACTAGTCTATCTCCGTACTTTTATTCTTTAGAATTACCTTTATCTTCCTAAGAAGATTATTTAGTCTAAGCTAGATAATATAAATAATATAAGGAACCTAAACGATTATAGTACTATTATTTAGCTTAAGCGACTAGAGTGATTCTTAGATACTTACTATTATAGTATTATTATTTAATATATTATCGGTAGTAACTATAAGTACTCGATCTATAATCTTATACTAATAGAGGAGCTTTAAAACTATATTACTTAGGTTAATACCTAAATATAAGCTAGATAATAGTTTAAATCTAAAAAGAACCTCTTAATACTCTTAATACTAGTCGAGAAAGTAGCTAATAATAGCTATAAAGGCCTATTAAAATAGAGATATCTAATAATCTAATATAATCGAAAGCTTTATATTAGGAGGAAGCTTATTAAAAATAGACTATTACTATTCCTAGATATACTACTATTAGATATCACGTGACCTATTATATACTAGTCACGTGACTCCGTGCCTAGGACTTTAGTAGTTAGTTAGGATAGCTTTCTCTCTCTCTCTTTTTCCCTCTAGAGTCTAATACAATTTTCCTCTAGTATTATTTATTCCTACGTAGCCTTCTATTTCGCTAATAACTACTATAGTTAAGACTATAGTATAACTATAGAAGGGATCTATAGTTATATTAGGGTAAGTCGGGTAAAGTTAATAACTTTACGAAATTCTAGGTATTTAATAAATTTAAAAGGGAGATAGAAGAGGGTAAGTAGTTATAAGAGCTTCTATTCCTATACCTCTTATATAAACATTATTAACTTACTTAGTACGTTCTACGCCTATTAATCTAGAGAGTTATTAGTAAATAAATAATAGAAAAATTATATAATATATATAGTATTTATAAATAGTCTTTTAATATTACCCTTCTAGATACTAGATTTATAATAAGTCGGTCTAGCTAAGTGTTAATAAAGTATAGTTATTCTATACCGCCTATTTACTAAATAATTAAAGACTTTATAGTATTAACGATATATTACCCCTAGTTTACTAGTTTTTATATTAGCTACTTAATTAAATTACTCTTAGTAAATAGCTATCTAGTTACTATTCTAGTTTAGTTATTTTTTTATCTTTCTAAACTTAGTCTCTAACTATTAAGAAATAAAATTATCTTTTAATATATTAATATATAGAATAAATACTATTAATCGACCTAGGCTAATATACTAAAGTAAAGAAGGAATTAAAAATAGAGGAATTAAAGTAAAAAATCTAGAATTTAAAGTACTATTAAATATCTACTAGCTTTTAGAAACCTTAGGGGTTAGGAATTACTTATTCGGAAAATAGAGAAAAGGATCGACTAAATTTATAGGATTACTATTATAGATAGATAAAGAATAGATATCTAAAAACTAAGAAATTTAAGATATTATTAACTAAATAATTACTTATAGATTATATCTTAATAATAGGATAGGAATTAGAAGGTAAATATACTAGTAAAATTAATAGATCCTAGTAAATAGAATTAATTAACTACCCTAAAGTTTAGCTTACTCGGTAAATAGTAAATATATTATAATTTAACCTACTTTAACTTAAGATAATCTCTATAATTAGTTAGATTTACTAGGCTAATTAAGGGCCGCCCTTATCTAGCCTTTAATCCGCCCTCGGAATATATAAGGCGCCTTTAACCCGCCTTTAAAAATTAGTATTTAGATAAGAAATATATACTCTAGGTCTAGCTATAGTTATAAATATATATTTCTATAACTCTATTATTTAAAATTAATAACTTTTATAATTAATAATAACTAATACACTTAAAGATACTAAGAATATATAATATTATTATTACCTACTATAATTTAACGTAATATAACTTAATTTTATAAAGTTTCTTAATACTAATAAAGAAATAGATTATAAATATAATATTTAAACTAGAACACTATTAAATAACCGTAATTTAAAGTGATAAGTTAGCACTTTTATATATCTAAATTAGGGAAGGTTAACTTTTTTTATATAAATAAGGGCCGATAAGGGCCGCCCTCGAGCGGCCCTTAGAGGGCGGAGGGTCGGGCGGAGGGCGGGAGATGCCGGCCCTCTAAATGTTTTTAATGAGGTCTAATAAGATTTAATCGGTCCTAGGGGGCCTTAAGCTACTAACGTATTTCACATGCGAGCTGGACACCCCAAAACACCATACTAAATGCGATTTTTGAGGACACAATATATCGACGACCACGTTTTTATTTTATTTCATAACTGGTCGATAGCTGTTGATAAGACCTTTAAACACTATATATCAATCTTAGAAAACTGAAAAGCTGCATTATCATGGTATTGAAAATTACGTTACTTAAAGCCAGGAATATATATATTGCAATCATAAAGTTATAAATATTTTCTAAACTCGGCAGAGAAGCTAGATATCACCGAAAAAGTACTAAGTTGTTAGAAAATCTCCATTATAGTCTACCGTTGTTAAGATATCAAGTTGTAATTTATCGCATTTACTATGTGTTTTGGGGTGTCCAGCTCGCTTGTGTGTCCAGCTCGCATGTGGAATACGTTAACATATCTCTATAATAATCTCTGGGAAAAGTCGTTAAACTTAACACAGAAGTGTTCATTTTCTTTAGAGATCTGCAGCCGATCAGGGGCTTAAGGTCGAAAGGCGTCGCGTAACGATAAGTTCACTACCGAGCACGGTAAAGAGGAAGTGGCAAGAAAGAAACAGAGACGTTAAGTAGGTATATGTTCCATTTGTATGCGAAGTTGTCAACATGGCAGGAGGTTCACTCTAGCAGTTACCTCGTATTCTCATGGCTACTTTGATCACGTGCGGCCCTAAAAACTGTCGGAATCTATAGCTTGCCCTGCAGGTGGATTATCTAGATTGCCTATTATTGTGTATTAGTCAGCTTCCCCAAATAAATTGCCAGAAAGGGGCTTTGTTTAAACATACCAATCAGCGTGGGGGAGAGAATCAATTTAATGCGGGCCGGTGACACTGAGGAGGGCAGCCAGCCGTCCCAGATGTTCTCCTCCAGTGCCCGTTATGCCAGTTACCGCAAGTTGAGGTTGAGGAAAGATAGGGTGCATAATTACAAACTACAGTATGTTGAATACGTTCCATCAGAAGTTCCCTTCGATGAATAGGCCGGTGTCCAGCATCATTCCTGTGATGCTTGGCGGGGAGAGCAATTATGGGAGGACTGAGACTGCGGAATACCATTTATGATGTAGTCAGTCTGTTCTTGCTGTTTATCATGTGTACAACCATCTTACACTGTCGGAAATTCAAATTTAGAGTCATTTTGCATCGGTTTAAAGGATTGATTCTTGCCTGGGTTGGGACGATTGAGTTGGGATGACGGCGGGGGTTGGTTATTTTTCGGTTCAACAATAATACATGACGCGACAACTGTTGTCCGGTTTGAAATTTACCATTCAAAACAGAAACATGAACTAAAGTTCGGGAGTAACCATATCTGGCATTGTTATAATCGATGTATCTGACAAGGAAATTTGCCAATAGAAAGGTACAATCGCATGGACACGAATTGAATTATTGCTAAAGACAAACAGAGGAACTTTTGATGACACTCCGAATGAGAATGGTGCTAAGTTGTGTTAAGACGGTATTTTCTGCTTATGTTGGCTTTTCTTTTTGACCACGGTTTTCCGTTAATTTTTAGAATCTCTCACAGGATTGACCACGATTTTCCCCCCAATTATTTTTAGGACGACCACGATTTCCCTCCAGGAGAACGCAGGCAGGCCAGTATCGCTTAATCAAATCTCTCGCGGGACTGACCACGGTTTTTTTTTTTTGACCACGGTTTTCCTCTAGGAGAATGCAGGCCTGCATGCGATAGTGTAGAAGGAGGAAAAAACGTGATCTGCCCCAGGACAGATCGTATCCGGAGCAGCAAGACTGCCTGAGATAGTTTAGAAGGAGGGGAAACCGTGGCCGGCCCTACGATCTGGCCGATCTAGAGAAGCAGCTTTGCTTGCGGCAGCTTGCAGAGGGGGGGAAAGCGTGGTCGGCCCTCGATCTGGCCGAGAAGCAGTCTTGCTTGTTTCAAGAAGCTTCTAGGGACATTATGGAGTGCAAAATTTGGCCTGACACGTACTGGCGTTGCATATATGAGATTAAAATCATGTCGCAATCGTCTTCTTCCAAGACATCTATGGCATATAACAGGGGAAAAGAAGACTAATGACATATATATAGTATCTCCCTTTTCAAATCCTCATTGCGCGGTTTTGCCAGTTGTGCCCTCTCTTGTTTTCTCAAAGTCTCGGTCTGTAATCAACCTTGGCGTTGGATAGCAGGAGCCCTAACAAGTCAGCTCCATTTCCCTAGCGGATGACTCTGCCACATACTAATTGTGAAGTAAGAAAAGCCCCAAACCCGGAAGCATCTGCGGACAAAATATGTACCTGACCCGTCTCCCGGATGCGAATGTCCACACATATATCCGATTCGCACATCTTGCTATATTCGCATGCCTTTCTCATCAAACTTGTTTTGCGACGGCATTGTTTTTGATGTATCAGTCTTCTCTTTGACGAGGAGCAGTTAGATCGGGTTGGGTTTATAGCAGCACGGAGTCTGGGGCATCCAACAGTGCAGGATATTGCCCCCACAACTTGCACTTATAGCCAGATAAACGTGCTGGGCGTAGCTCGGGCTCAGTTTGCAGCCCCAAAATTTCACGAACCATGGACGGGTCGGTCAACGTGCCATAGAAGAAATAGGGCCCAGTAGATGCGTCGAACAAGTCCACGTACTGGGGTGGGTTTGGTGCTTGGAACAAGTAATCCGAAGGGGCGGTTCTGAGTTTTAAGACGTAACTGGAGATTTTCGAGCCAGGAATTTCGGGGGGTGGTGGTGGTGGTGGTGGTGGCGGAGGGGGGCAACGGATAAGATTCATTTGCTCTCTTGCACTATCCGACATGATCGGAGCTGAGTGCAGTTGTTGGTGAAGTCTAAGCATGCTCCTTCAGCTCAACCATCACCTTCTCCCCTGGCTCTTGAATATGCACATCTGGCACGTCTCCTTGAGGAAGCTTTCTCGCCATATCCACAATGTGCCAAGGAGAAGCGGCATCACGGAAAACATGATTCAAGGCCTCAAGGTTTCGATCCATTGTTTCTGGGTAGAATAGATACACCGTAATGGGAATGCACGCCGAAATCACGGCGTAGATGATATAGTATTTCCACCCAATGGTGTCAAGGGCAACGGGGGTGATCATCACCACGATAAAATTCCAAAGCCACTTATTTGCCGTGGATGCAGACGACATAGCAACCCGCAAACGCATTGGAGCAACTTCGGTGCAGTAAAGGAAGTTCGCACCAGAAAAGCCAATTGGGTAGAACATGTTAAAGAGCCAGATGAAGGCCACAGAGACAATTGATAGTCCCCTAGAGGCATTCTCAAAACTTGTTGTGATAGCTAATACTATCATGCAAAGAGACATGCCGGCACCACTAATGATAAAAACCTTGCGCCGGCCGAGTCGGTCAATCGCAAAGAAGGGGATGAAGTTACAGACAAACTTCCATGTCAGTGCACTGGCGCCGAGAATCCGAGATAATTCAGAGCCTAGATGTAGGTTTTCCTCGAAAATTGTCGAAATATAGGTAGAGATCAAGTTGCCGCCACACATCTGCTGGAAAAATTGAATGACGAGGCAGAGAGTGAATCGATATAGAAGGCGTTCTTCATCACTTCCTAGAAATAGCTCTCGAAATGTGAGGCTCTTTGACTCCGCCGTCAGTTCTAGCGAAGACTCTATAGTTGCAATCTCTGTCTGCACCGCTTCATCGTTTACAGAAAGGTCTCTGTAAGCCGCTAAACACTCTGCGGCTTCGTCCGTTCTAGATACGAAGACCAGCCATCGTGGTGACTCAGGTAGCAGAAATACAGACCCAAGTACGGTCAGGGGGAAAATGAAAGATAGTGTCAATGGAACACGCCACTGTGTTTCCCCAGTCGTCTTGCTGAAGCCGTAATCCACCCAATTGGTGATGACGAAACCAAGCACCATACAGATTCCATCAACCACGACATGTTGGCCACGATGCTTCGCTGAACTACATTCAGCTTGCCACACCGGAACAGTAGCACTAAGTTGCCCAACACCGATGCCGAGAATGACTCGGCCAAGGGTAAACTGAATGATATCGTAGGAAGATGTTTGAAGCAATTCTCCAATGATGGTGATGATAGCAGCCATAAATATAGTCTTGCGTCGGCCAAGACGATCGCCAAAGTAGGCGCATGAGAGCGCACCCACAAGAGCGCCCAATTGAAGAGAGGCAATCACTGCACCCTTCCGTGTCGAGTTTCTCTGTTTAATTGCGCCCTCGGTATTGACAGTGTCAATCTCTGGAAAATGTGCAACCCTGCAAGTTGGTCAGCCTTGCCACATGTTCCAATCTCAGTTGTGGGAGAATATTACCATGACTGTAAACTTGCAAGTGGTGCTACCCCAGCTTGATTATATCCGTAGGTGATGAATGCAGGTGCTACTGTGAGAAGCAGCTGGGCAAGTTGGAGTGTTTTACCCCGAAGCATTGTGTTGGAAGTAGGTACAGACGAATCGTGATGTCAATCTTTCAACCACATGGGAGATCTCATTTTATATCTTTGACACATGTCGAAAATCTGGGGACCCCAGAATTAATTTTCCGGGGATTGAAAGAAACGGGTGGCTGTTGACTTGCCGCGGAATATAAGATGCCGTGGCTCAAATGAATTAGAAAGGCCTCCATTTACAGTAGCTATCTATAATGATAGCAATTTTGATGTTTGGAGAATCAAGGGTGATTTCTTCGTCAAGTACTTGCCTCAGTTTTGCCGAATATTGCTAGTTACACTTCTGTGATACCAATCTCATTGCCTATACAAATCTAACCAATCCAATAATCCACCGATATTCAATCGAATACAATACAGATATCTTCTTTATGATGAATACACATCTCTTACACAAATCCCTAAGACCGACTCTCCAAGAGATGCATGGGAACAGGACTATCCATGGAGTTCGGTATCCACGGAACATGAGATGCCACGGGCGGGCTTTGAGCCGGCACAAGTGCAAAAGATATGATTTCAACAAGAATGGAAAGGCAAGGAATTATAGGATGGAACGCGGGTAATAATTTATTCAAGTTATTTATTTTGGCATAGCCCACCGAAAGAAAAGGAAACAATCTAACCAAAGCACCCAACATCGCAACATCATGACCATAGCAACCTTAATCACTATCACGGAGCCACCCGTGCTACAAAACATCCACCAGCTTGATAGAAAGTCCTTTCCCCCACCCAGAAAGGCTTTACCAGCAGTATGGATGCGATCAGGCACCTCAAAGGGACTCTTCATCCACCAAAGAGACCTTCCAGAATCAATCAAACTCTGGGAACCCATTCTGGTATCAGCTATGGGCTCTGCAGGTGGAAATGCAAAGCAGATTGACGGAGTGGGTGGTGCTACATCTACAACATCAAAGGTAGCGGTCGTTGCGAAATCGCAAGACCCCAATGTCGATGTCGAATACACATTCATCCAAGTAGCACCTGATCAGGCCAAGATTGACATGTCTGGGAACTGCGGAAACATCGCATCTGGTGTTGGGCCTTTTGCGCTTGATGAAGGGATTGTAAGGGCAGTTCCGGGACAGACAGAGGTAAGAACAATTGCGTTTCAAACGGATCTCGGCCTGGCAATTGATTGATTAATACCTTCAGATTGATATTCGAATCCTCAACACCAATACTAGACAAACTCTAGTTGAAACAATCCGAGTAGCTCCCGACGGAAGTTTCCAGGAAGAAGGCGACTTTCGTATTCCCGGTGTCCAAGGCTCGTCGAGCCCTATCAAAGTCGCTTTTCTCAACCCCGAAGGCAGCATGACAGGTCGAATGTTTCCTAGCGGAGCAACGCAGGAGATTCTGACTGTCGACTCTCCTTCTGTGGGAAAATTTGATGTGCGAGTTAGTCTCGTGGACGCTGCGAATCCCTTTGTCCTGGTGGATGCGTCTTCGATTTCCACTACAGGCTACCTCTCATGGCCAGATCCAAACGATAAAATCTTTATTTCCGTTGTCGAAGACATCCGCCGTGCAGGTGCTGTGCGCTTCGGGCTGGCCGCGGATGTAGAGACGGCGGGTCAAGTGCGAGGAACTCCGAAGATTGCTTTCTTGTCTCTGACAGCTGAAGATGACAAGGAGGCAGAAATTCAGGTTCTTGCTTTTACTCTGGGAAAGCCCCATGCAAGTCTTCAATTGACAGGTGCTGTATGCCTCGGAGCGGCTGCATCGATTCATGGAACCGTAG
This sequence comes from Penicillium flavigenum, assembly GCA_002072365.1. Classification (NCBI taxonomy): domain Eukaryota; kingdom Fungi; phylum Ascomycota; class Eurotiomycetes; order Eurotiales; family Aspergillaceae; genus Penicillium; species Penicillium flavigenum. The sequence goes on along the minus strand of MLQL01000081.1, from coordinate 48,240 downwards.
CGTGGGACATGACTGGGAGGAAAGGAAATGATAGAGTACCGAAGCATGGGATGTCTTTGAACGGCCAGCAAATTGCATCTCCGTTGCCAATTGGTATCCGGCACCCTGCTGGAGTGATCTTTGTGGAGACGGTGCTGGAGATGGGTCATGAAGGTGAGGTGAATGTGGAAAAAGTGGCTGTCTTTCGGACTGCGCGGCGGCTTTTTGAGGGAAATGTATTCTACAGAGCATAATGCATGGGATGGAAGCTTATAGCTAGGTTTATTGCCTCCACGCGTCAATTATATAGTAGAGAAGAAGATATATAGGTTCTTTGGGTATGTAAACCCGATCAATAATTTCAAGCAATGCAACTTGAGCGTGATAAGTTTAGTCTTAATGGTAACCAGTATAATGATAGAATAATAATAACTCCCTACTTATACAGCATAGTATCCTGCACAGATCCATTGAAGCCAAACAGCATATCATCGTCGAACTGGGCATCAAAACATGCGTCATTATACCCCGGAAGAACAGTGGAGGCGAGGACGCCAGGCGGCTCCAGTGGAATTGTAGGGCCAGACAGAGAATTGTAGCTTGTCTCATCAAACAACTGTTCATCATTTGTCCTCGTCTGCTGTCGAATGAAGCTTTGAATAATCATATCCATATTCAACTCCGATACCTCAGTCTCAGGTGTCATCCGAGGAGGCAAAGGCGTTTGACTAACACGCTCATTATCGATACAATCTCCTCTTTCTAAACCCCATACTTGCTCGCTTGTATCACTATCAGGTCTGGTCTCCTCGTAATCTCTGTGCCGAATGTTCAAATCAACTCCCATGCGATCCATCAGGTGCACAATCACATTCTTGGCACGGCGGACAGCCCAGTTAGTTGCTTGGTTCTTCTGAAAGATGTCAAGGCATGTCCAGAGATTTGAATGAGCTCTACTACTTGCTTCCCTCTGGGCGGCAACTCGAACATAAATCGTGGCGGCAACATATGTCGCGTATGAAATCAGATACGGAGCCCGTCTGATCGAGAATGCATGATCGTATGCTTGCAGTATGTGAATTATACGAGCTGCCGCCACCGTGCAAGTAGTAAACGAGCTAATGGCCACGGATGGATCAGTCGTGTGTAGATGTCCTTCTGCCACAAATGGTCTGTGCAGAAGGATGAGGAGTACATTGTAGAGTGCCAGAAGAGAAAGGACGTGAGGAGGTGGTGTGATTTGTGTTGTCGAAGGGCCGAACCTTAGATGCTCCGGTAGTTCATCATGCCATGCCTTGAGTTGTGTATCTAACGCCTTTAATGTGGTGACCAACTCCTGAGATGACCGGTTCGAGCTTCGCTCCGAGTAGACCTTGTTCAAGATACAGTTCAAGATCAACGAAAGCTTACAAAGCTGTGTAAAGGTCGACACACTGTAAGCAGGAGAACCTGGATAAGACTGTACATCCGTATACGCGAAAGGTTGCCAGTGTTCAAGTTCTTCGTAGTGGTCCAAGAGTGTCAGGGACACTTTTGTATCAAACTCCTGTATGCTTACAGGGCGACCCTGGTACAGAGATTGAATTTTGTCCACGACAAAAGCACCCCAGAACACTCGACGACGGACCTCGATATCTTCATCTGAAAGGCGCCGCATATTTCTCAGCATGGTTGCATCGACGTGCATGCCAAGATCGATGATCATTCTAAATGCCGTCCCGGCATATAGCCACGCAGCACTGCGTTCATCTCCTAAGGCAAATAACGAACTTGTCATCACCAACAGGGCCTGGATCGTTGTTATCTCACTTCGATCCAGGGCACTGCCGAGCAATTCTTTCACCCGCTGGCGGAATGTCCACCCCGCAGTACGGACATCCTCGGGATCTCGACGAACTTCTGGACGGTTGCTGAACTTTGACGCGCCGAAGTAAATTGCGTTTAGAAGGAGCTTGGAGAAATATGGACCTCCAGTGGCCATATCCCGCATGAATGCTGGGCGATATGTAATCAAGAAGGAATGATGCTGGCGGTTCCAATGTAGAGATAGAAGGTGCATTCCAAGCTCTGGGTCGACTCCATCGAAGTCCAATTTCCCTTGTCGCAAGTTCAACGATTCTAATTGCCCTAATAGTCTGTTAGACGGTAGACATATTCCATGGGCCAGGGATCTCACGCTGGTAGGCAGCTTCCCCGATCAACTGCTTTCGAATATGCTCTACCGGTACATGTGGATCTATAGACCGGGGATGGCCATGTTGATCGGTCGATGCATCATTGAACAGCGTACTGGTGAGCCCATGATAGCTCGAGTCCCCATTTGGCGAGATGAATATGCGCGATACAGCTGACTTACGCTGATCGGCACTTACATCTGTACTCGGACTCTCCGGAAGGTGTTGTATCTGCTGCTGTGCCTGAGATGTACTGTCTCCGATTATATCTCGTCCCTCCTCTGAGCGAGCATCAAAACGCCTTAGGTGCCGTCGAAGTTGTTCATTCTCAGCTTCTAGTTGAGATAGCCGAGCTTTTGTTGGTCTTCACATACTTAGTGGCAATAAAAAGAGTAGGTTGTATGGTTGATGACGTACCTCGGCTTATCGGGTCCAGCAATGTAGGTGCAGTCTTGTGCATATGTCTTGCAGTTGGAACACACCGGTCGTTCATTGTCACAGCGGAACTACGTCACATTAGTCCATGGCACATGAAACACCTCTGTCGACTTACCTTTCTCCGTCGACAAAATGCGCAAGCCTTGGCAGCCCTTCGTTTGGGAGTAGCTCTCTCCATTGTGTTGAAAGGCCAAGTTGTTCCGCGGGCTGAGAGAACAGACATGACGGGACATTTTCTCCGCGGCAAGTCCCCTTCCGTTACCCACTTTTCCCCACAAATCAGCTCTTCGAGTTGTATAAGGAGAGCCAATCCCACTATTCGCCAAAACGGTTGATTGTCGCCATCTCATACATAATGGCTGAGCTTGTTACTGCCCCAGAACAACCCAAGACAAAGAAACCACAACGGGTAGGTGATCACGCTCAGAAAGATACCTCAGCTAACCCAGTCCAGGTTCATACGCCTCAATGGGTCTCACTCGTGGCTGGAGGAATTGCGGGTGGAGTGGAAGCAGCCATCACAGTAAGTATATTACCTTCCGCGATCCTGTACAGCACTAATTCTATACAGTATCCATTCGAGTACTCCAAGACTCGGGTTCAGCTGTTAGACAACAGCGCTATCCGAACATCTAATCCCCTACGTCTCATCTTCCAAGTTGCAAAGCAAGAAGGTGTCGGTGCCTTGTACACGGGCTGCTCGACTCTTGTTATTGTTTGTCCCTAACTCTGCCTCGACCCTGATCTCAACATTAATCTAGAACTAGGGTACCACAGCGAAAGCCGCTGTCCGCTTCGTGTCCTACGATACAATCCGCAACTCCCTTACTAACGAGCATGGCATTCTCTCACCTGGCCGGGGCATGCTCGCTGGAATGTTTGCAGGGGCTGTGGAAAGTGTACTGGCAGTGACACCCACTGAGAGAATCAAGACTGCATTGTCCGTTGCCCCTATCTTAAAGATCCTTGATCTAAGCTGACCGATTCGAACACAGAATTGATGACGCAAAAGGAGCTCGACAATTCAAAACCAGTCTCCATGCGACCAAAGTCTTAGTCCAAAGACATGGTATCACAGAGCTGTACCGGGGTCTTTTGTCAACAGCAATGAAGCAATCAGCAACATCTGCAGTCCGTATGGGAACATACAATGTCCTCAAAGAGACGGTCAAAGCAAAGAATATCAAGACCAATGTGTTCACGACTTTTGGAATCGGAGCTGTGGCTGGTGTTGTTACTGTCTACGCCACGCAACCCTTTGACACGATCAAGACACGGGCTCAAGGAGTCCAGGGTGTTGGTGTTGTTGAGGCATCCCGGAGTGTCATTCGCGATTATGGAGTTCGTGGGTTCTGGAAGGGTAGTTCTATGCGACTAGGTCGACTGCTTCTGAGTGGAGGCATCGTGTTCTCTGTTTATGAGGAGGTGGCGACTATTTTGTCTCCTGGGACGCACAGGTGATATTGCAAGTGTAGATTTGATACGATATGTATGTTGTTCTGGCAGTGACTTTGATTAAGGTGTGGGAATAAATACGGCGTATTTTACCACTAGACCATAACAAAAACCAAGGTTCCTGTTTAGGGCCTAGGGGGGCCATATCCCAGTCTGACATAAGGAAAAGATACGTAGTCAACGTAAACGAGATTTCATCTTGCTTCATCGTGTCCTTGTTTAGTCATTACGACTAACCAGAGTGCTTCAAGTATTAAGCGAAGAGTGTACTGCCCCAGTTGATGAAGTAAATGTTGACAAGACGGACACTCTGGTCTAAGTCATCCTATCTAGCTTTGATGCGGCCGTCGAATAAATGACCTGCGCCAAGGCCTTGGCAGTGGGGCCAGAAAATGAGTTATCAAGTGTTAATCGGTCAAAGCGATTTCGAGAATGACATGGCTGTAGAAAGAGCCCCTGGCGAGCACGTCAGGTAACTGCTTTCGTCAAGCAGCTAGGACGATGGAATTTTACCTTCTCGTGGTGCCCGGTGTCAGTACCCTCTCATTAAGTGGAGGAGAAGCCAGAAGAATCCGCGTGGGGTGAATAGGTGTCGGGACGCAGAGTTTTCGGAGGTTCAAGACACCCATTCCACCCCACACAAACCAGAGGAAAACGGGTTATAAAAACCATCCGACGACTGCCTACTCGATTCGTAGTCGAGACCGAAGCTGGACTTGTCCTCCAGTGGTTGTGGTATCGCCTAGGCAGGAGACAGGCCTCTGAGCTTGAACACCCTCTGAGATCGCGAGACGCCAAGGAACTTAAGTGACGAAAATATCGAAGACAACACGCGAAATATGAGACGAACCAATGGAAACACATAAGATAACTAACGTTAAGCGGCGAGGGGGGATACAACTAGTGGCGCAGCAGGTTGAGCAAGCCGTTCGGGAGCTCTATGGAATACCCTAGGTCGGAACCTCGTTAAAGCAAAGCTACGGGCAACTCTAACCAGCACATCCTATAGCCTCTCCCAAGCGGGATACACAGTCTAGCGACGACCCTCGACGAACTCGTTAAGGCACAGCTATAGGTGCTCGAGAGGGCTGCAAAACCAGGCACACAAGCTTGATTAGTAAAGGGCAGCTATGGTATCCTACAAGGTCAATATGGATACTCCTAGCCACCTTTGCAAGACACGGTCGGCCGGTAAAGAGAGATCTCGGCCGGTAACGCGAAGTAGGGAGACTTCTCCCTATAGGGCGTGGTACCTAATGGCAGTGACGGACGGGTCGAGAGGACCCGACGAGACTGTCTATATAGCCCGAGAGGACGGACGCGCGTGTCGGTGTGCAAATAGACAGAAACAGCTACCTCACTCGCACTGAGGACCTGAAATCTACCAGCCAAAGTGGTATCGTCCTAGTGGGGCAGGTCCGACCTATCTTTACTATCTCACTTGCACTAAGAACTGCAGCTGGGCGATGGATGTGATGTCGTTCTAGCTGAAATGCTGATGCATGCTTAAGGCGCAAACCTGGAGACACCTGGGGTGAGAGGGTTTTGCCGGGGCCTCAATATCTGGAGGGCGTCCATCGAAAGATGCGCGTGCTGAAAACCAGGGCAGTGGCCTGAACAAGCCGGCCTGGTGAAGCTGCTTTACATCAGTCCCAAGAACTCGTGAAGGCTTGGCCACGGCAGTCTTGGCTGTGTAGTTATGTCTCTTGGCTCGCAAGAAATCACCGCCGGCTTCACGGAGGATGACCTCGAAGCCAGAACTACCGTCGAAAACCGGAAGCGAACCCGGAGTGGCGATATCTTCGCTCCGTCGGATCCAGCCGGTCGAATCACCACCAAGGAGGTGTGGAGACTGATCAGCACGCTGAAGGACGTCATCCGCCAACAAACCACGACCATCGCAGCCACCCAAAACGAACTCCAGGAGATCAAACACAACCAGAACGTCCTCCAGGTTCTCACGAATCACGCGGTGCTTTTGCCGCCTCTTCTCGTTTCGTAGATGCTTCACTGCGTTGTCATACTGCTCGTCTGCATGATCGAATTTTTGACGTAACGTTTTCAGGCTTTTCTCCTGAGCCTTCGTCCGCCTGCGGGCGGATCTGGAAAGAGTCGCACTCTGTGGATCAAAAAGTAACGGCCGAGGCATCTCTTTATTCGTGGAAGTGGCTAGTTAGAAATGGCTGCTGCACCACACACCCAATCGAGTCGATCTGTCTCAATCAAGAAAGCAAAGCGCCAGAAACAATGTCGTCGTAAATCAAGTCCGATGAAAAAGGCATGGGAATATAGCAAGATGTGCGACGCAGATGTCTGTCTGGGCATACGTCTCCGTGAAACGGGCCAAGTGTTTATGAACTCAACCTCATGCAATTCTTGACCTCGGTGCATACGACTACCCTGCTGCAGTCAATGCGCCACTAACTGATAAGATCTACAGCGTAAGAGAGATCATGAAAAGGCAGTACAATATGGATTGTAGTGTGTGTGAACTATGAAGATGGAAGAAAGGGTAGAGCTATCTACATATGGGAAGAAACGTCTACTAGGGAGATTCAACACCCCCCACGATCGATGGCACATAGATTGAAAACACCCCCTATAGTCCTTTCTTTCCAGATGAAAAGCTGCTTTTTACAGATAAAAGGCAGAGCTTTCCAGACCAATTGAAATGTGAAATATATAAAATTATAGCTCTAAAACAGATAAGTTTATATAGCTATAGGATCTTAGTATATTTATTATATTTATTACCTAATTAGGTACCTAGGGGTTAGGTTAAGTTATCTAGTATAACCCAAAACCTAGCTTAGGTCTAAGGTTTAGCCCTAACACCTAACCCAAAGTTAGGTTGGGTTAGGTTAGGTCCGGGTCCGATTGGGTGCGGAGAGACTAGGGAGACCGACGATAACGACAACTAGGCGCCATAGGATTCGCGACGAGCTAACGGAGAGTCGTTCTACGACATTAGGGGCTGTGCAAATATAACCTTAGAATAAGGCGGATATAGATGCAGCGGGATATACGGCATCGAAGATAGTATACTGGAGCTTTGCAGATACGTTAGAGGCCGGTGGAATCAGTGACGCTTAACGAGTAAGGTGCTCTAGTAGAGAAGGCGGCCTAGATAGCTTCGTAGCACGATACACTATCACTCCCCTAGGAAAGAGTCCGAAAGACTAGAGGGAGTATCGATACGAAACTGAACGAGGCGGCTACGGGCTGGATCATCTCAGCCCAAAGGTTCTGCTCCTAGGCGACTAGGTGGCATGGCAACCCAGGCCGGCCAGAACGAGCTGGGCGTCGGATTGAGCGACATCTCTGGTAAAATGAAAGGGGGCAGTGCGTCGGGCTGAAAGCAAATGTATAGTAGTCGGTGGGGGCTAGAGTAAAAGAAAGGGGGCGGCGATGAGTGCAAGATAGAGAGGTAGGAAGAATGAAAAGTGAGAGAGGGGGGAGGAAGAGCAGCGAAGACGGGTCTTTCATGTCGGCGGCATTGGAGGTTACGTGACAGCGTATTGGGGCGCTAACCCTAAAGAGGCAAAACTAACCGGATATAGTAATTCACATGTCCTCGCTTTACAATTGAGAAATCCCAAAATTAATGACCCGAATTTCCCCCTGCTGCTACTAGTGGGTCCCTTAATTGGGTGGTATACACTAGCAGTTTAATTGCGCTTTCATTGACTGTTAAATGACACTTGTTTGCTTGTTGGAAAGTACTCTAAAGTGTGGCCTGCACAAATTTCTTTCTAGAGTACATACATGGACTGAGAACTATTGCTTACAGGTTGTAGGTGTGAGCCTGAACATTGATGGTAGACACGGTCCAAGTCTTTCCGTTGTCGGTGGTCTTAAGATCAGAAGAAGTGGCCTCGTTGATAGCCAGAGTGTCGCCGAAGGAAGAATCGGCGGCGTCCAGGATGATTGTAGTGTCGGTGTATTCTATAACAATTAGCATCCGTTTAATTGCTGGGAAATATAAACGCTGACTCACCGTGTGCTGCAGCAGTACCCTTGCAGGCATCATCCTGGCATTCGACAGCGGTACCCCAACCCTGTGCCTGGCCGGAGCCTAGAAAAATTGTTAGTTGGAGACTGGGATTATGAATACCGAGGACTTACTGGTTGAAAGAGTCGACACGACCTCTCCATTAATGGAGACAGTCTGGTCAAACTTGCTGGTGTCGTCATTGTACTTGTCTATAGAATAATTAGACCACGTTCATAAGTCCCAGCAAACCAGAACTTACAATGCATTGTGACCTCATCGCCAGCATTGGCAGGGACCTGCTTGCCGCCCAGCTGGGTGCCTTGAAGGGTACTAGCCCATGTGCACCATTGCCCAGCTGTTGCGCCACAGTTTCTGCAAGAGTCACTTATCAATTATGTATACTTGCATTTGTTCTTCCATCACTCACGCCGCAGGGTCGGAGAAAGAAACGGCAAGAGCCTGGATCAGATCACCACCGCTTGTTCCCATACCGGGCCACAGAGCAAGACGGTCTTTCTGTGGGCTCGGGGCCTCGGGGAGGACAAGGGTTGTCTTTGCCTCACGGATCCATGACGAGGTAGGGCCGAGGGAGAAGTGTGGACCAAATCCGATCTTGTCTTGGGCGTTGACAAGGCCGAGGAGGGCGAGGAGGGCGAGGTTTCTAAGAGACATGATGAATATACTAAGTTGATCCGATGTCGAAGGATTAAATTATGGACGAGAACAGTGGCTTTATATGATAAAATGTTAAATATTAAGGGTGAAGAATTGGCAATGACCCAGTTAAGGGGAAACATGAAGCGGATCATTCCACCTAGACACTCCACCAACCTAGAATTTATCCGTTTGGTAATTTCTCCATTGTGTAATTTCTCCACCCCATAGGGTTAGAATTGGGACGTGCATTAAGACATGGAATGCATGATTGGATTTAGTTGTTTCAAATTAGCTGTCTGTTTTGAAACAGACTAACGTTGTCTGTCTCCAATCCGAGAAAATGGGATCCAGAACAATATGCTAGTTCCAGTCTGTTACATACAATGTCTGGGGTGAAGACAATTATTTATGCCTGGGTATATTGTACCTACTTAGGAGCTTTATTTCGAGACGAGCTTGCTCCGAGAGGAGAGATAGTTATTTTGGCCTAGCTGTAGTTCAAGAATTAATTTACTCGGCTACGGCTACGGAGACCATGTTGTCTACCCAATAAACGCCCGCCCGGTATTTTAAGCTATTTTAGTATAGACCTAAGTATGGACCTAATAAGCTTGTTGCAAGATATATAAAAAAGGTCAAGAGTACGGAGAATGGGCTAAAAGCGTAGTTATTTACGTCAAAACTTAATTATATGGGTTTCTTCATTTCGGTACTTTATCCATTCATGGATATGGGTAACAGGCTTGGATATGGGTAACAGGCTTAGTATTAAGCCTAGTGGTCCGCTGTATGGTGCCAGGGCGAATTGGTCATTGAACTCGGCTTGGTTTTGCATGTACTTCTGTCAAACATACTAACTCTGTGTCTATGGTCTAAATGAGGAGTAATACATAAATAATGCCCTGATATGTCCCGTCTTTGTCCGCGTGATGCGCTATCTGGGGGCCAAATCGAACCTCGATGGCCACTGTAATCCCCGCAACTTACCATCCGCACCATTTTGCCTCAATTTGCCACTCCCACTATGTATCAAGTTTTTTCTCTGATATCTCTTTTCCTCTCTGTGCATGTGACTGCGGCGCCTCAGGACCATGACCATGCACTCCTCCGTAGGGATGTTTGCGATGGGATTAACAGCATGCCAGTCCTCTACCACGATTATCTAAGTGATGTATGCCCACCAAAGCATCTGAGCAACTCGGAGGGCATTTGCGACTATACGGACTACCAGTCGAATTCGTGCGTGGCGTTCTGCCAACTCAGAACTCGCTTTGTTTATGGGAGGGAGTTTCCCTTAGACGTTTGGTGCAATGGGCCGCCTTGTAAAATTGCCGATTTTACAAAGACCATGACTTGGTGTGTAGATATAAAGCCACAATTCGAGAAAGGCTTGAGTGATGGGATTAGTGGAGGCTGGCAGTCAAAGACCACGGATTATGTGGGACCTCAGGGTATGTCTTACGAGATGCCTTTGGAAGCTGGACAGTGCGGGTACTGGAGCTGGGTTCCTACCAAGAAAACTGTGTGGTAAGTCGAGCGTCTTTGTTATTCCCTTGGTAGACGAAGAAATGATGGAGACACGCTAACTCGTGTCTCAGTGGGACAATGTCCTACCAACAAACCGAAGCGCACCGCTGCGTGGGTGATATGCACACCAGCATAAATTACTGCGTAGATGAACTACGACGATGTCCCGATGGCACTGTCGACGGAGAAACGATCTTTGTCTACACTGACTGCATGACACGACTTCCGTTGCCGATGGATCAGCAGACTAGCATATATAGGCTACCGGGGGTCGCTCTGGATCATGGTGAATGTTCTTCAGCTCAGGATTTGGGTGACTATCCTTCAGACTGGGAACAGCAAGTGTTGTGAATATTCGCTGGGGATTGATTCTGTACATGCATACCGTTGATGCCTGATCGACGCCTGTTATATCAGGCATCAGTGTAGATTCAGATCTGTGTTTGCGATTTCTCTTCCCGGTCTCTTTCCTCTCGGAGCTTCATCAGATCTTATTTCTTGATTTGCCTTTTAGTTTTCTTCTCTAGCATAGCAGGTTTGCTGCCGAAATCGAGGCACTTACTCCTACAACACCTACTATTTCCTTGGACTTGCCAATCCTAGATTGCAGACCCACTCCCTGCAAGGAGCCAAATGTCAAATGAAGGGCGTCGGCAAGACCGAGTCTGATGACACCGAAGCCTTATGTCTCCAATATAAATTACTGGTTATCCTCGTGGCCAGGTTTAAACACGTCTCGGATTTTCTAAACGAGCATATTTTATTGTACTTATATTTTCGCCTCGAAAATGGGCCATTTCGATACAAAACACGAATTGAAGAAACCCTGGATTGAAACGCCTTTGATCGAGTCGGCGACACTTTCAAAGGCTGCCGGATGGTAAGATTGGGCTTTTATTTTCACTAATCGAAGTTTCGAACGCTGAACAGTAAATATAGTAGAATCTTCCTCAAATTAGAGTCACTCCAACCGTCCGGCTCATTCAAATCGCGGTGAGTGCGGCATTCCACCTGGCAGCGTGTCAAAAGAGGCCCGTGCTCTGATACAGAATTGACTGGTTTAGAGGCATTGGAAACTTAATCCTCACATCTCTTTCCGATCCATCAAACAATGGCAGAGCCCTGCATTTTTTCAGCTCCTCAGCAGGCAATGCGGGGATGGCAGCAGTTATAGCCGCCCGGGATCTCGGCTGTCCCTGTACTGTTGTTGTTCCTCTTAGCGCGAAGCCTACGATGATCCAAAAAATCCGCGCTGCAGGGGCTTCGGATGTTATCCGCCATGGTGCCAGTTGGTTTGAAGCAGACACATATCTGCGGGAGAATTTCATCGAAAATGAAGACAGCAAGTTGAATCCTTTGGTCAGGAACATTTATGTCCCACCATTCGATCATCACGACATCTGGCGAGGTGCAGGGACTCTGATTGATGAGATACTTAAGCAATTACCTCCAAGGAACTACGGCGAACCCGATACCGATCGTTCTTTCCCGGCAGATGCAATCGTTTGCAGCGTTGGTGGTGGCGGTCTTTTAAACGGGATTATTGACGGCCTCGAGAGGCATTTGCCAGCCTATCAGCCGACAACGCTTCCTAACAAAGAGGCGAAGAAAGTTCGAGTTCTCGCTGCTGAAACAGCTGGGGCGGACTCGCTGGCGCAGTCGGTACGCAAGGGGTACCTGCACACTCTACCTGCCATCACATCGCAGGCAATCACCCTGGGGGCACTCTGCGTGGCACAGCAGACGCTGAAAAACGCGCAATCCCCTCCGCCTGGTGTTGAAGTCACTAGTATTGTGGGCACCGATGCTGATGCTGCGAAGGGAGTTGTGCGTTTGTGTGATGAGCTGCGGTTGGAGGTCGAGCTGGCTTGCGGAATAAGTGTCCAAGTTGGGTTAGATAGGCTAAGGGAATTCATGCCAGAACTCACACCGGATAGTCGAGTTGTTATCATTGTTTGCGGTGGAAACGATGTTTCTCCTGAAATGATTTCGGATTACCGCCAGAAGCTTGCCAACGGTTGGCAATGAAAGACTATGAGGATCAATGTGTGAAAACGCTGATATTGGGCTTGGTTGATGGAAGGCTATGAATTACCTACTATACCAATCAGAGTCACCCTGAATATTGATGCTTGAGGGTATTAAAGGCACAGTATTATATACGATTCCAGAAGGGATATAGTTTCAATCTCATTTTCTCGTTCTCAGTTAACGTCAGTCTATGTCTAATGATGATGATCCTGGTTAACCCCATGCTAGCAAGTCGACATTCAGTCTTCAAAGCCCAAATATCACTGCAGTCGAAGAGAGCCGTAATTCTCGACTTCGTCCAGCGCATCGGCAATGCGCGATCCCTCTCCCTCAAACAGCATCCCGTCGTAAGTTGCCGCACCCAAAACACAGCCAACAATAGGGGCGAAGAGGGGAACAACGAAATAGTAATTGGCTGCCGTAAACACCTCTCGGCCATAGATGATAGCAGAGAACAATCTCGGCCCAAAGTCTCTAGCTGGGTTAATGGCCTAGTTTCATTAGTACGACTTCCTAACGCGATAAGCTGATGAACATACGTAGCCGGTCTGCCAGCCCAAAGCCGCTCCAATCATAAGCAGCAGCAGAAAGAGAGCGACCTGTGGAGCAGGCAATCGATGAGCATTTCTCGGGTCGGAGATGCTGAGACAGCCAAACATCAACACAGCCGAGCCCAGCATCTCAGAAAATACAGCCTCCCAGTTCGACTCGAAGAAGGCACCTGGGTAGGTCGAGAAGATACCCGCCGAATGATGACCGACCGGGCTCAGGATCGATCCGCCGGGAATGGTGTATTCGGGGTCCCAAGCTTTGATTGCAGAACGGTAGTTGATATATACGATGGCAGCGCCGACAAATCCGCCCAGGAACTGAGCAGCAAGCTTGCCGGGGACCTGTTTCCACTGCCCTTCGTATGGACGCACAAGAGCAAGGCAGAGAGTCACTGCTGGGTTGATGGTGGGACTGGGATCGGACAAATAGCTAGAGAGGGAGACGGCAGCGGCCCAGGCGACGTTGATGGACAGCCAGGTGCCGTAATTGTAGTCGGACAATAGGCATTGGGCGACCACTCCATCCCCGATGACAATTAGCAGAGCAGTCCCGAGAAATTCAGCCGCATATGGCTTCAGTACCCGACGATGGATCATTTCGACTAGGATGATATTGTAATCCGACTCGGGTACAAGGTGGGATGGGATATAAGGTGGGATGCCAACCCTGGGAGCCCCTGATTTCTACCAAGGTTCAAGGTTGTTTTGAGGGTCCACGGGTGTTTACATAATTTGGGCCGTGGCGTCATATCAATCGGACTTTCTTCGGCATTCCTACCTAAAAGGGATAAGCCAAGACCTCCACCATGAACAGTATATTTTATGTGAAACAGTAAGACTAGACCGAACAAGTTACGCTAAGATGCTTGGATGGGAACTGAAACTTGGATCTATAGGGACAGCATATCGGTTGATTCTATCAATTTTCCCAGACCAGCGAATTTTAAATCTGTTCTCAAGGGACCACTGTGAAATTGTCAATTTGGTTGATACTACTAACTGACATAAATCTATGGTTGAGGAAAATTCAATCATATTGCTAGAAACACTATATCAAATAGAATCTGTAAGTAGTAACCTACGTACCAAGATAAGCCAAGGGATACCTAGATCTTTCCTCAAATATCTTCAATATCAAACCGCATGTTCAGGCGTTGGAGGTACTCACCATCGTAAAAGTAAGGATCCTTGCAATTCGCTTTATACCTTGTCCCCACGCAGACAGAATAAAAGCCGCAACAATCCTACCCATTGTAGTGCCCAGCAGGGCATCAAACTCGCTCGGGGGACCCCAGACCACCTGTTCGTTTGAAGGATACGGGAGCCCTTCAGAACTATACACCTCATCCCGAATACATCGCACCGTGTCAGTTTCAGAGATGCCAGTCTCAAATACGTATCTGAGGCTGTTAAGGGGAAAATCCATTTCATAAGCAGTCTTGGTACATTCAGACATGTGTGGAGCAGTGCTTCGCCTTGATCGACGGATCCAATCAAGAAACACTACCCCTCGTCCAGTGCGTCCCTCCCAAAGCATAGAGTTATAGTGGCTCGGTGTCCTCCTAGCCGTATCAGACAGGGTGGCCAGGACGTCGCACTTACATGGTTCCAGGCACCATTTGCCGAAAGCGAGGAAAGTTATGTGGATACCGAGTGAGGGTGGATCGAGAAAAGTCCCTGGTTGCTCGCACGATGATTCGGACCATAGATGGTAATACTATCCTCTTGTTTACCGAGGCTGATGTGTTTGCCATGGCCAAGGACAACGTCACTACCCAGAGCAAGCTGTATCCTTGTCGATGGCTACGGGGAACATGGTTCCGAGAGGTGCTTTGTCGACGTTGAATCGTCGTACTGCCCCATTGAACAACGCTGGGATGGAAGTGGCAGACGCTAGCACAGTTAAGATAGATGACCTTGGTTAGATCACAGTAGTTGTAGCCGAGACCACCCGCGTCAATACAGCAGTGGTGGATGATCCAAAGGCCCCAACCTATACTCTGTTCCTAGGCAAACATTGGATGAAAAATGTGGGTCTGGTTGGCTATTACGAGAGGGACGAGCATACAATTCGGACCGATGATCGTCGGATTCCATTTCCAAAGACCCGAACCATTCTCCCTCCGAACATAGTGAGTTCAAGTCTATTAGGACAGGCACGGAATACGAGGATGGACTTCTTCCCTGTCGCTGCATTGCCTAGCATAGTGAACTGTTTTGCAGACTGCCAAAATCTGAAGACGAGACGATAAATCTATCTAAAGCCTTTTCTATAACTATGTAAGACATTAACGTTCAGCGAGCTAACTTCGCATCTTTCTCTTCCTTCTAGGGATTAGCAAATTCGACAGGTTCACTGTCAGCATCACCACTAAACATCTGGAGAACAAGAGGACCGGCGTTATCCGAAAACAACCTTCTGCCACTTTCACAGCTGCGTCGAATTAAATCCTGTCCACGCTTGAACATGTTCTTTTCGTATGCGGCCAGTGCAGCTTCCAGCTTTACCTCCTCCACATGAGTGAATGTGGTGTTGTTGCCGCAGTGACCGATAAGACACTCCGCCAACATAACTGCATCATGCATACTACAATTAACCCCTTCGCCAATGAAGGGAGTAGAAGCATGAGCAGCATCCCCCATCAGGGTCACGCCGGGGGCCACGCCGCGATCCCAGCCAACTTTTTCGGGGGCAATGAAATACAAAGGCCAGGGGCGGAATGGAGCTTCCGCATTTTCAATAAAAGCCTTCAAATTCGGTGTCCAATTCGCGAAGAACTCATTGGTGGAAAGAAGATGTGAACGCATCTCCTCGGTGGCCTTGCTGGGATCAGCGTCAACGGAGGTCACGCGTTTGTAGAAATCTTCAGGTCCGTCCAGGGCAAAATAAACGCGGTAGTGACCATCCGATAGCTGCTGCACTGCTATCATCTTCTGGTCGCCTAGCACGAGCATGTTTCCAGGCCCCACCAACTCATGCGCAATAGGGTAGCTCGGATTGTTGTGCGAAATTTTACCCTCGATGTAAAGTTTACCAGAGTATTCTGGCGATGCGGACGTGAGCTGGAAATCGACGTTAGAATTTGAACTAATATCGGTTCTCGGGTGCAGACTTACCAAAGGACGGACTTTGCTCCATGCACCATCGGCGCCTACAACAAGTCGGAACCCGGTGGCAGAGGAACCGTTCGTGAAATGGATGATGCATCCATTGTCACCAACGGTGTTTCCATCACCAGGCTTCCTCTCAACGAATTTGACACCATGCCCCCAGCGAATCTTGTGCTGGGGAATTGATTCGAGCAAAAGATCGCGAAGTTGCAAGCGATCGATCTCAGGACGGTCCCCAAGTGTATTATTGAAGTTGGCAATTGTCTTCCCAGCTGAGTCAAGAAGGTGGAAATAGGCAGCGTCCCAGCGTGCTAGTTCGTTGCTGAACTTTTCGAACAAGCCAGCTCGCTTGAGGGCTTCTTGACCAGAGTCTCTTTGCAGGTCCAGTGTTCCACCTTGTCTGTTCGGACCTGGCGTTGAGGACTGATCTCGCTCAAAGACGACGTAGTCAGTGATTCCATTCACTTCCAATAGTCGAGCAAGCGCTAGACCGCTTGGTCCACCACCGATGATTGCGATTGATGGAGGTACTTCCATTGTTGTTTTCGTGGTATAGTTGCGGATAAGATGTGAGATATCCTCAAATGACTGGATATAATGGGTGATTAAAGACACCGATGTACTTCAGCACATGGTTTTATACTTGAAAGCCCCTTCGCCAAGACTCTCGGGATGCCGTTCAACGAACGCCCAGACGGACAAGCAACGATTGGATAAACCTTGTCATTTTTAGTGGGAGTCCCATATACTGTTTCTAATCCCAACAAATTCCTGGATCGGCATCAAGGCCTCGTGTCGGACACCGGAGGCCGTGTTGCCGAAAATCCCGGAATAAACCATTCCGATTGGTCCAAAGCGGAATTGTCCGAGTCCAGCCAATCAACGGCGCTATCCTCGGACTACAGTCCTGGAGGCCGGGCCAAGCATCCCCCGTCCTCTTCATCTCTTAGCTGAATTTTATTGGACGTGAGATTGAGATTACAATAGGGACCACTCGTGACTTTAGATTATGGAAGTCAAATTCACTCAATTCGCGGTAGGCACCACCATATCACCAACAGCTTGATCGCAACTGACGTTCTCAGTGCACATTCTGCCGGCAGAAGAAACTCAAGTATTCCGCACCCAGCTATAAGTCAAGTTCCTCTTGACGAGGTCGCTAAATTGTTGAAGGTGCTCGCGGGAACTCCCAAAATGCAGTAACTGCAAGCCGTGGCCCAGTGGCTGTGAATACTCGCGAGACAAACCCACCACTACCCACCCAACAATGAGTCCAAATCAGATGTGAGAACATCAAACATCTTTATACGAACATGGGACTGACATTCGCAGAACAAGTGACTCGGCAGCAGAAATCGATGTCGAAAGTAGACTGGGGCGACTTGAGCACGCAGTCCGGCAGTTGACAGACTCTGTCAATCGAGCCCTACAAACGATTACATCGGCATCACCTCAGACGGATACCGGGATGTCGAGCCCGGTTTGTCGCACCATCCCTACAAAAAATGTCGCTTCTGAGTCAAGGCTCCACACTGACCTCTCACATTCTTGCTCCTTCCTCGATGAGGCATCGGCCAACATTGATGCAATCCGCCAGTCACCAGGAAATACTACTAGCCAGAATGCGCAATCGGAGCTTCAATATCTCTCCGGCCGGTTGACCACCACGGAAGTTGAGCAACGGATTGCACAGGATTCTGCCACATTCTATATACCTTCGAAGGCAATAGGCTACCGGCTGATCAGCAGTAAGACCTCCTCTCTTCGAGAATGCAGATAACTACTGACCTTCCAACGCCAAATTAGGATTCTTGGAGGATGGTGAACTAGGTGAACCATTCTTCTCACTTCCGTCGGACGACGTCGTACGGCAAGTGGTATTTGAACCTCACAAAGTCCGGGAACGGGGATGGATCGCCTACTTCAATTATACGATGCTTTGCATCGTCTCCAATGAGAATGGAGAAAATAGCGAAACGAAGAACTTCCGGCGTAACGTGCAACTCGCGCTGAACGATAGCAGCATCTTCCTCGAACCATGTCTCGTCAATGTGCAGGCTTTGTGCTTCCTAGCAATGCATGGCGAGGATTACGCGGCGCCAAATCTATCCTGGATGCTGTTAGGACATGCGTGTAGACAGGCCGAAGCCCTGGGATTACATTCACCCACCCATCAGGACGCTGACTGGCGACAGCAACGGCTTTGTCTCTTTTGGCTCCTCTTCCTAATAGACAAATCCTGCTCCCTCTCATTTAGCAGACCTGCCTTCCTTCCAACGGCATTGTACCACAACGTCCCGTTACCAGACCGGTCCTTTTTGCTCAAATTCAAACCGCATGAGCGTGCGTGGTTTGCGAATGGGCAGCCATCTATACATGGCTCCCGCTTTGGTGCTGAGTTCTTCACACATTATGTTCAGTGGGCAAAGCTCGCAGGGTCAGTTGTGGACCTTCTCGCAACAGCCGACTCAATACATCGGAAGCAAGAGATTCGATCAAGCCTCGAGGCTTGGTACTTGGACACCAATCAGGTATCTTGCACCGTTTCATTTGTCTAAAGGCTGATATTTCTAATGTTGGAGAACAGTCCCTCACATCCATCGCCAATGCTGAAAGTGCCTCGGCAAGTGCCACGCAAATGCGCGAAATGACTTTGGGAATCAGCACTATGAAGTTCCAGTACTTAAACTCCCTCATTCTTCTACTTAAGGGGGATGACTCTTCATCGAATCTACGCCTTTCGTCTGCCCGCGAGGCCATCTCTACACTGACCTCCATGGTGTCAAATTGGAGCTCGGTATACAATGGAGTAGTATGGTATGCACTCATATCCTTACGCGCACTTTCATAGCTCATATCGCTAATATAATCCAATAAGGCAACTTCTATATTGTCCGTTTACCCCTTTCTTTGTCATATTCGGAAACATCGTCAACAACGATAGCCCTCGGACAGCTACGGTCGAGAAAGATCTGAGCCTTTTATCTGCTACGGTGGAGTATTTCGCGGCAATGAGATCACAGATGCGCTTACTAGCCACTGTATGCTCTAGGTTGCAGCATACTGCATCTATCTTCCTCCAACTAGCTCGGGCTCATGTTTCTGGTCGTATTCCGACCCAGACACATGAAAAGCCTGCAAAGTCATTTCAACCAACCCCCATACAGCCCACCTACACCTATGACCAGCATACTGAAGACTTAATGGATTTGGATTTGGGAGAATTAAACGTCTCCAACTATCTCGAATGGTTGCCTACAGATATGGGATCCGCATGGCCCATATTTGACACCAAGCGACCAGATGTGTCTTCTCGTCTTGGTAATAAGAGACCTAGTCAGGGAAGCGGCTTTGACTGGTTCTCTTGGGACACCTACTATTCGGGGACGGAGATATGAGGCAGGATATAATTTGAGGTAAATTATAGCATGTAAAAATAGCTTCTGGACAAGCAAAGATAATCATTGTTTGTACTGATGGCTGAATACAGCTTCCCATCGACTCGTTTCGAGCTATGCGATCTTTCAACTCTTCATTTCATTCAAGCGAGATTGACAAGAATAACCAACCTTGCTTCTCCCTGATATGATAGCTCTTCAACTTATAGAAAGGATCAAAGCCACGAGGACCAAGGGTATGTCGCGTTCCCGAGTTCTTCCAACCTGTCCATGCCAGGTCCTGTGGAGATTATTAGTGACATTGCCAGCGGACGGACATATGGGTCACTTACAGGGTTGGGATAGTCGCATCGGTTGATGAACACAGTACCTGCCTCCAAGACCTTGAGCAGCTTTTCGCCGGCGACCGGATCCTGTGTCCACACACTGGTAGACCGTAGTCACTATCGTTCATCAGTTTCACAGCCTCCTCATCAGAGGAGACCCGCATGATAGGGATGACTGGACCAAATGTTTCCTCTTTCATGACAACCATATCGTGGTTCAAGTTGATGAGAACTGTCGGGATAACATAGTTCCCTTCGGCGGCTGGGTTAACGAAAGTCGGGTTGGACGGTGTCGCATTCACTGCCCCCTTAGCAAGAGCATCTTGAATCTGTGCATTAACCGAAGCCTGAGCAGCTCGAGAGATAACGGGGCCAACGTTTGTGTTTTTGTCTGCGGGGTCGCCGAGTTTGTATCTAGGTAATGAAAACAGCTGGTCAGTTATCTGGTCGACACTTGGCGACAGCACGTGCACATGGGAAATACTGACTGGGCCAACTCCTTTTGCACCTCTGCGACAAATTCATCATGCACATCAGTATGTACATAGATCCGCTCAATCGCGCAACAACTCTGGCCAGCGTTGAAAACAGCCCCATCAACTAACTGCTCAGCAACATATTTCAAATCCGCATCTGTTCTCACGTATGCCGGGTCATTGCCACCTCTAGGTTCACCGGCACGAACCGGCTCGCTGCGCTCTCACGTAGCAGACGACCTCCTTGGGTTGACCCGACGAATGTGACCAACTTCACATCTGGAATCCGCACCAGCTCTCGCAATGTCTCTGCATTTCCAGTGTGAATGACCTGCACGACATCTTTTGGAAGACCGCCGGCCTCGGTGAAGATCTCCACAAGACGCTCGGCGACTAGAGGAGTTTGAGGCGATGGCTTGAGAACCACTGTATTTCCAGAGAGTAGGGCGGGAAGGAGCGAATTGACGATAATCAGATATGGGAACTGCAATGTCAGTTTAGCACTATTCTTCTTGGTATTCAGTAGTTACGTTCCAGGCGAAGACAAGTAGTGTAGGTCCGAATGGCTCTTTTTCAATCCAATGCTGGAATCCTTGCTCCGGCTGACCAGGCAAAGGGCTGAGTGATTCTTCAGCAATAGACAACAAGTAATCGGCCCGCTTTTGCATAGTCTCGATTTCGATTTCCTTCACCCCGAAGCTGATAGGTCTGCCCATTTGAAGAGTCAATTCCTCTCCCAGCTGATGCTTCCGTTCTTGAATCAGGCACAGTGCCTTGGTAAGGATGTCTCTTCGCTGGGAAAATGGAGTGGCTCTCCATGATGGGAAAGCATCACTCGAAGCCCGAAACACATTCTTTGCCTCGGAGAGAGTGGTCTCGTCTCTCTCGAGAATGACCTTGTTGTTGGAGGGGGGCAGGGTAAGGACTTTGGAACCCATTGTTCGATCGGCTGAAGACACCTGAAGATTGTTGGGAATTGCCTTTTGATTCTGATTTAGACAAGTCTGAAGCCACGAACGTCCTTGATTGATAGAAAGATGACGGCTCAAGCGGTCGAGCAGAGCTTCTTTTTCAACTTACCGTGGGGCAAGTGTTCCCCTCACATTGCATCATGCAAATCGGATCTTTTTGGCGATCAGCAACAACTTCCGAAATGAGTTGAAATTGTGAGAAGCGCGCTGAAGGGGAGTTGGGGAAGTTGACCACTCACAATGCGGACCGCGCTGGGTGGGGCAGCAAAGATCTATAGCCACGATGTCCGGATATCCACACTCCCACGGAAAAGGAAATGAAAGGAAATTATTACCACTGGGCTAGATCAAAAACAAAAAGAGTTTTCAAGAAATTTAGTAGAGATTGCTGGCGCTTATCAAAGACCACATCTCGACCTCGGGAGGATTCCCTAAGTGCTTCCAATTTGATGTTGAATTCAATCGATTATTGCCATGGATTTTGAAAGCCAAACTGTGAAAGAGGCGAGTGGTATTCCCAGTGGCGTCACTATTGATCGTCTTGCGGTACTTATAAAGAATGATTCTCGCGTCCAAGTGGCCGGGGTGGATGGCGATGGCCAACTTCGCGGCAAGGTGATGGCAAAGGAAAAGTTCCTATCCGTCATCAACTCAGGGTTCGGCATGAGCTCAGCTATCTTCGACTGGGACATGCACGACCAACTCTTTGAGCAGGCAGGTTCCAGCACTTCATTCAAGCCTGGCTATGCGGACATCATTGGCGTTCCTGACCGTGACTCAATGCGCCGATTGCTATGGGCCGGCGATATGCCTTTCTTTCTTCCTTCTTCAATTCAAGAAGAATGATAAACCGGTATCTGCTTGTGGGTGTAGTATGGTGAGGAATATCGCGAATGACCTTGCCGCAGCGGATTATCAGGCTTTCGCAGGCGGTACGTCTTGTCTCTGAATTTTTGGGCGGTGCTGATGGGGATAACAGTCGAGTTTGAATTCATGAATTTTGAAACACCACCAAAAGATGGCTATAACGCATTGGCAGCCCGGCGTAACCTGGCTGCCTTTTTGCGCGATAATGCGCCTGCTACATTGAGGACGCTGACAGACGGCATGTTTGGGTATAGCGTGACGCGCCCAACAGCGTCGCGCGACTACTTCTTTGACATTATTGGCCGCAGCATGGAATTTGGATGTCCACTGGGAGGGTGGCACACAGAGTCAGGACCTGGGGTGATTGAGGGGGTATCGTTTTTTTCTCAATGTCAGATCGACTGGTTGATGTATCACTGACCATGTATCGGAGCAGGCGTTGAAAGTTTGCGACTTTGTGGACATGGCCGACAGGGTAACCATGTTCAAGTTAGTGCTTGCAATACTCATCCTTAGGCGTGGATTGTCACTAATTCTTCGGTGAAAGCAGATTCCTCGCCCGATCCCTAGGAACAATCCATGGAGTAACACCGTGCTTCATGGCCAAACCATTCTCCGGCCTATCTGGGAATTCAGGCCACATCCATATCTCATTAGCAGATATGAACGAACAGAATCTGTTTGCACCCGCAGATCCGGACACGAATGCGCCCTGGTCTGACGTCGAGAACCTCTCCCATCTGGGCCGACACTTCCTAGCCGGTTTGCTGGAGGCACTAATATCATGCCTCTCCTAGCCCCAACGGTAAATTCCTACAAGCGACTCGTTGAGAATTACTGGGCCCCAGTTCACCTGTCCTGGGGTCTGGAGGATCGCACGGCTTCTATTCGGCTGATCGCCCCTCCGACATGCAAACCTCAAGCCATACGGTTCGAAGTCCGCGTCCCGGGTGCGGATTTACATCCTCACTACACGCTTAGCGCATTTGTATCTGCTGGCTGGCGTGGTGTACAGAAGAAGTTGGAACTCCGGATTCCACCCCTCACAAGCAAATGTACGACGGACAAGTTTACTTCGAGACCAAAGAACACATCTACAATATCCCAACTTCATGGCTGTTGTATGTACCAAGGGCATACAGCAATACCATCAATAATGTACTTTTTGGATAAAGACCTTAGATCCATGAAAAGACCATGTAGCCTATTATATAAGCTCTCATACCGTGTGACATATGCGTGGATAACAAAGTTTCTTCGTATTTTGGCGTTCCATTCTTGAATAGTCGCAGCTGGCTCTAAAGTATTCTGTCATGTTCGGATGCTCAAGGTTGACAATGTAGACCAACTAGTCATAATCAACAAGCCGCTATTGTTGAAATAGCGATTCTATCTTCAACTTCCTCAGCCAAGTATTACCAATGTTAAGATGATAACTCTCTCCATCCCACCAACCATAATCACCTTCCGGTGTCAATGCTCGAGCCACAAAGGACATTGCAAGCTCCATCATATCTTGTTTAGCACTGACAGAGCTTATCAATCCGATACTCAAAGACAAAGTATGGATAATCTGGAGAATAATGGTCGAGATGAACTGTCACTGCCTTGGTACCTATACAATGTGTTAGAATCTCATCCACCCAAAGCCTTGGGTCACTCACCTTTAGGAATGCGGAATGAACCCCAGAACCCATCATTCGCGATACTCTTCAGGGCCCCCGGAGCGCCACCACCAACATTGGTAGTCTTGGCGATGTGCTTCGTATTGTATTTATCTTCCCCAAGGCTCAAGCGACCGTGTGTTGTGCCAACCTCCTTGCCATCTGCGCGCACCACGTATTGTTCCGTGGTCACGAGAGTATCCGTCAATGTGAAAACAACATCGTAGTCGTAACCACTGAAATCGAGTTCCATATCGGGATCAGCGGTTGTGAGCAATTTGCCTTGCTGCCATGCCACCAGTTCGTTGCCAATGCATGGTGTATCCTTGGAACAAGCTCCATAGAACTGGACTTGGGCTCCCTTGGGGGATTTGTAGTATACATCATCGCCCGATGTGCCTAACCAATTAGTCTCTTTGTATGTGCACTTCCATATTCTGTTATCACTTACCGGCAGGAATGAGATAGCTCGTTCCAGAACCTTGTGCCTGGAGCTTCTGGTCTTTGACATAGATATCCAGGTCATCATCCGGGAACTTGGTCACTAGCGTATCGAAAGGATACTTGTAGTTTGCAACAGGCAAGTTGGGATTCGGCAGGACCTTGTGGTCGGAAGTTGCAGCTAGGCTCTTTCGGGCTTTGTTGTTTTCCAAAGGAAGCCATTTGCATGGGGTCGAATTGTCCGCCGGGCATTGCCACCACGGGTGAACTGGAGCGGGGCTGGGGGTAGGTCCAGGGCTAGGGTCAGGTCCATCGCAACCATTCTTGTAGATTACTTCGATCAGGTTGATGCCCTCGTGGAGGACGGTGATATAGTATTGGATGAAGACGTCCAACGATGCGTGTTCGTGGGGGAAGCATTGAACCAGAAGGGCCCGAAGAAGGCTTTCAAATTTTGCATCCTTCAGGTGGATTCCGCAGGATCCTGGCGCTGGCTTGGGTGTAGGAACAACTGGGTCTGTGGGTTATTAGTTCTGAGTGCAAAGGTAATGCTTGTTCCTTTCCCATTGACATACCCTTTCCACCTGTGCAAGAGCCATCGACCAGTTCTTGTCCCTTCGGGCAGCAGATCCAGTTTCCGGTCTTGGAATCCTCGTGCAAGGTACTTTGATCCTGGTCGGGGTCGCAAATGCTAGAAGTCTGAGCGCAATTCCAGCCACTCTCTGTTAGCTGAGGTACCTGGCCCCTTTGCTTGCAAATCTTCGTCTGAAATAAGTCAGTACAGTCGAACTGGGACAAATAAGTGTGACACTTACTATGTGCTCGGGTGGCGTGCTGGATGCAGATAGCGCAAAGGGAAGGAAAGCAAACACCCCGAGGGCGCTCAAGTAATGCATAGCTGCTGTATTCCTATTGTCTCTCTTTGGATGAGTCTTTGGAGTTGTGATGCGATTCTGGTCTTCCTTCGAGCAGAAACAGCTCCCTATTTATGTATCGGCATGGCCATAGTCCCCGGAGACCCCGATGGCATCCTTGCTAGAAGCCATAGCTGAAAATTAGGCAATCGATGTAACCTCGTCCACAGCACTCACGGATTGGAGAGCTTGCGCTGTATGCGAGTCTTGAAATAGAAGGAGGTTGGACATATCGACGCACCTAGAACAGCAGTGAGCGATATTGTGGAGAATGTCTATGGATTGTCAATGTCCGATGAAGTAATTCAAGAATCCTTTTTTTGGCATCATGCAAGGCGCTGCAAGAAATCTCCGCTTTTCCACGCATAGCAAGCAAACAAATGCACTGTTTTCTAACTAAACCCATTTTGTATATCACATAACATGCACGACGTACTCACGACCCACTAATAATGTGGGGCAGCTGAAAGCTGATCGCGCCTATGCAAGTTTGCCTAGATGTGACATGTTCATGCAGCTGCTGGGATCGTCGGAGATTAGCAGGCCGGTGGATCCCGACATATACTACGCAACTACGGAGTACTCTGTACTTGAAGCTGAAGTTAGTACAAAGTACATTGGATGGGATTGGGAAATGTGGCTTTTACTAGTTATAGGGCTTTGTAGTTACTTCCTGCGAAAGAAGTTCTACCATAGGGAAGTCACAGCGACATATCAGCAGAATTCCCGAGGTCTTCCTTTGATTTCGCTGTGGAAATGAAGGGAAACAGACTTTGGAATTGCAGAAGAAAAGTGGACTCTTGACGTCCACTTAGCAATATACTACTAACTTCGGAGTAGTTTTAAATGACGTAATACGATCTACTAAGCTTGGAAGAGAAGCAGACATGCATATGTATGAATCCACAAAGGAAATCAGAGGAGAGAGGAGAGACCTATCAATCTAATAACAAGGCTGCCTCAGGCTACCAAGCAGGAAGGGCATGCTCCTCATTGTCAATAATCCCCTACCAATTGCGGGTCCAGCCTCGACAAGAGAACATCGTCTTGCATTTCACGTCAAATTAATATGGCGGAGTCCTAGGTGATGCTTAACATGCTAACTAGAGTCCGGATCATGTCGGGTGTGTATAAACCAAGTACATTATAGAGCACAGTCACCTCCCGTATTTAGGGCCTCAAATGCCATGCGATGTTCCAAATTTGGGCCATTCCATATCCCTACACTTTGTATGGACACATCGATTGCCGAGGTCGTCAATGATCCTATTCAAAAAAAAAGGGGCATTGAAAAAACATTAGGAGAACATCTTAAAGGGCCTCTCAAAAGGCCTCTTAAAAGACCAACAAAAAGACATGACAAAATCGATGCTGTAATAACCCTATAGAACTTGGGTGCACCAGGAGTCGGTATTTTCCTCCCATTTTATCTTCAACAGTGAGGAAGTCGCTACACACTTTGGAGTTTCCCTTCTAGTCAATCTAAACTTGATAGCCTATGAGACCTTTGTCGCTCCTTCTCCATGATAATTTTTTTGTCACGGCGGCCCAGAAATTTTTATCTCCCAGCAGCTGTCTCACCAGCACAAAACGTCCACTACTCCCAGGTCCAACGCCCACAGGCAATTCCACCAAGCAAATCTCCATTCCTTTTCTATCAATACCCATCTCCATCCAGCCACTCAAAACCATTACTTTATCAATTTCATCGCTAGAATGGCTTTCAGCGGCTTTGCCGAGCCGACCCTTCTCGACCTCGTTCCAACGCTCGTCGGCGAGTCCAATTTCACAGAATGGACTACTGCACTGAAGTGGACCCTCGATTCGCGCGACGTTCGATATTACCAACTTCTTACCGGCGTGTGGAGCGAACCCAGTGCAGTCGATCCCACACAGCCTACGTCCACTGAAGTCGAGGCTCGTGCCCAGTGGGATACTGTCAGTCGATACCTCCTTCCGCTACTCAACGCCACAGTTCATCAGACGGCCAAGTTCTACATTCTCGACGCGAATAATGCACGTACTGCATATGCCAACCTCCACCGTGCCTTCGCAGCCCGGTCTTACGAAGCCGGCTTCGCCAATTTCCTCAAATTCATCAATACCACATACACTTCAAACCAGCCTCAGGCTTTCGTCAACGAGTGGCGCGCCGCCCTCGGTGAGCTCCAAGAGTGTAACTCCACCAAGCTCACGCCTCTTCTCATCTTTTATCATTTCCTGCATGCTGTCAGCGCCAACCCAGCTGCGCACTCATGGCTTGACGGCTTTCTCAATTCGAAGGTCTCCACCGATACAACTATCGAAGCAACCTTTGCGGACTTTGTTGTTTCCGAGGATCGTCGCCTCAACGCTCTCAATCAGGCTCACTCCTTTAGCTTGAATAAGGGTAAACATCTCCCTTTCTTTTGCGAGTTCCATCAACGTCAGGCTGGTCATTCCAGTGAGAACTGCTTCCGCAACCCAGCGAACCAAGCCCCTTTGGATAAACCGGCTTCGGCTCCGGCTACGGTTCCTGCTCAACGTACAGTCACTCAAGACCAGCCTGCCAAGTAGAACGGCATCTTCATCATCTATGATCTTCGTTTGCCGGGTGTTTCTCGCAATTCTTGTTCATGGGAGGTGGTCGAATTGGATAGTTCACTCAAAAGTTAGTTTTAGCAAGAATCGACTCCTCTCGCATACCATGCCCTGTTATAGTCCTGCCCGTGGGTGTTTCTTCACATGGAAATAGGAAGTATAGTGTCGGTGTTTTCGTTATGTACACTTGGTGGCCAGCATGGGCATTGAGATGGTATTTGCTGTCCGACCGCATGCAGGTAACACGGCTCGGGCCATTATGTCTTGGCATAACGTGCATGGGTGTCTTGGCAACGATCTCGGAAGGGAAAAAGAGCAAAAAGATCTGGACTCGCGGGGAATCGAACCCCGGACCACTCCCATGCTAAGGGAGTATTATACCACTAAACCACAAGCCCAGTTGATTGGTGGATGTTCGCCATTAATGTATCGAGAAGCCGGCCCGAAAAATAGAGGTAAGTAACGGCAGATATTTTTCACTCCTCCCTTCCACACCATAACCAAGTCTTGCTTTTTCGGTATTTTGGCTAATTCTATTTTATTTACTGTATTGAGAATATGGTGCTATTGTCTTGTCTGAACAAAGATTTTGTGCAAATTTTAATTCTGATTATACAGCAGACCTTGTGGGGACTACTGATATATATCGTAAACACTTTCCATCTTGACCTACATATCCAGTCCCAGTCTGTATTGTATGACCGATTGGGCAAATCTTTGCAAGTTCTTCAGACTGTAGCTTTGATGACAGCACTGATACTGCGAGCAGTGTAGTCAATATTGAAGTTGTTCAGCCCACTAAGTAAAGAAATATGTCAGCTTAACCGTTATTCCCGAGATATGTGTATCAAACATACGCAATAGATATCCTCCCAGAGTCCTGAAGATAAACATGGTACTTGTTCCGGAGCAGAGTGACTTGTTCCACGGACAATCCAACATATCTATAGAAAGTCAGTATGGCGAGTCTTCCCGAGCTTTATATTGGTAAAACGTACGAAAACATTCCACTCTGATCAGTGATATGGCGCCAGTCACCCGGTGTTTCCAAAATCTCCAATCCTTCCCTTAGCGCAATTCGACGGTGTTTGAGTTGGTTCGCCATATCGCGCAATTCCTGTCGCCATTGGCGCTCCAAAACCTCATCTGATAGAACCGTCTCGATAATCTTGGACCCAAAATCGGGCGGCGCGCCCGACTCTGCTCGTGCGAGTAGTCTCAATTGCGTTTCTAGATTCTTTCCCACTTCCTCGTTTGGAACAAGAATTGAGAGAATTCCAACGCGTTCGCTGTAAAGCCCAAAGGATTTCCCGTATGTTGAGACAAAAACAAGCGGAATTTCCTCCTCAGCAAACAAACGAACACCTTGGAGATCTGTGTCAATGTCTCCTGAGGCAAAACCGGGATATGCAGCATCGAAGAATGCCAAATGACCACGCTGAGAGAAGATCGAGGCCAGCTCTCGCCATTGATCTAGCGATGGATCACATCCAGTTGGGTTCTGGGCTCCGGATTGGAGAAGAATGACGGATTGAGCGGGCAATGATTTTATAGCTTCCGAAAAGCTCTCAAAATCAAATGTGTTCGTCTTGCTGCTGAAATAAGGTAGAAGACTAGTCTTAATTCCAGCAGACGCGAATACGAAAGGGTGATTCACTAGGCCTGATGAGAATTTCTTTCGGATGTACGACTAAAACAGAGACTTACACCAGGAGTCGCCCGGAAGAAAAATCTCGGGGCTCCCACTCTCCTTCCATGGCCCATAATGGGTTTTCAACATAACTGCGCCCACATGGCAGCCGCCACTTGCGCCGAGCGTCTGCGTTGAAACTATCCTAAGAAAGAAAGTCAGGTCTATACAGGATTTGTAAAGAGCAGATCGGTATTATCTTACCTTTTCTCTCGCAAAAGACGATGATCTCGCCCAAATAGCAAATTGGCACTCAAATCTCTATAAATCTGGGAACCCAGAGCGGAAGGGCGATATTCATGATGCCAGTCTGGGTCATTGAATATCCTGTTCTTTGCCTGCGATGTAAATATCGAAGATTTAGCGATGTGCCAGGGGCGTAGAATGGTAAACTTTGGGTCGTATATATACCTCTTTGACACTTGGTAACACGTACGCCTTCCCTTCCTCCGTTTTATACACGCCCACAAGAAGATCAGTTCTGTTGGGATCGGTATCCTCTCGAAACTGTCCAACGAGAGCTGCGAGGCCATCTAGTCATGCTTTCTCAATTCAGGCTCATGTATATGTCAATTGTATTATTTACCTGTTCGGCCCGCCGGGACGTCTTGAAACGGACTTTGAAAAGGAGTTGCTGCTATGCTTCCCATTGTGTTTCTGACAATGAGCGGAGAAAATGGGACTACTGTTAGATCTTATAGCTGCGGGGAAATAGGTGGCTTAGAGTAATATTTGCTTAGTAGCACGTTATTGGCAACACGCCATCATGTCGCAATATTAGAAATGTCCCAATAGTCCAACTAGTATATTTATCTCTCCACCAGAGCCCATTACTATGATCAACCTGCTACCGATGTCGGCATTTTCTTCCTAGGAACCAGGAAATGACTAATAAATAAATTAACCAAGTGAAACATAAATCGCCTGTGCAGTCCACAATCTACTTTCAGCTGTAGAGATTGGCCTGCGTATTCGCCCTCCAGATGCAACATCACTCGTAGTCTGAACCCACTTCCACAGAGTCTAATAGAGATCATCCGGAGAAGACGACGAGGCTTCGCCTCAAGCTGTCGCGCCGCCCACTGCTCCTCCTTTTGTTGGACGGAATCTATTTATCTGCAACGCAGGTCGCAAATAAGGGATCCAATTCCTTTTAGTTGGACTTCAAGGTCAAAACGAAGTGGGTACCCCATACCATTAACCATCTGTATTCAGCAGCCACTGAGGTATCTCCTTGGTATAGCTGCCTCGGCATGCCGCCTCGACACATTGCATGAGGCTCCCCAAAAAGAACTTCCGTCCCGTCAGACCCGGCCCGTAATGAGCATATTTCGCAGAATTTGTCATAATAGCATTCGTAGTTGTCGGAACTATCGGCTCCGTGATCATGCACCAACAAGTATCGGTCATAAATTTAACGCCAAAATTCTCCAGTACTTCTACCACCCCTGCTTGGGAGGCTAAGCCATAAGAAGACCGGCTACATGTCACTATGACTGAAACCTCTTGTGCCTTGGTTCGGCCTTCGCTGAGGTGAGCCAGTTTTTTTATTTCTTTGAACGAAAAATGTGGGTTGCCGAGGGAGACCAGATCGACGGGCTGTTGCTCGGATGCACTATTGAGCCTCTGCCAGTCGTCAATCAGATGTTTCATTTTGATATCGACAGATGGTATTTGACGCGCTTCGTCCACGACGGCACCAAGTGAAGTTGCCTCGGGGGTGACGCCCAGCATATGGAACATGGGCGCACTAGAAACAGTTGCAAACGCAGCGCCAAAGGCCTTCAAATCGTCTCTCGACGGTGCCAATGCCTGTAGCCCAACAATCACGGAAATCCGATTTGCAGCAAGGCTACCAACTTTGTAGCCCAGTATGGGGTAGAAGGAATCGTCAATAGTATCCACCTCCGGAAGATCAACTCTCAAAATAAGCGACGCCAATCTGTTTACGTCCAAATGCGCTCCTCCTCTGGGAGCTCGGCCAGTGAGGGCGACACATATATCCAGGAAATCTGGATATTTCATGGTTCGAGCCCCAAGTACGCTATTAGCGTAGACGACCGCATTTGATTCCGCCCAAGCCACTTGTTCTCCTTGCCTTGGTGCTGTCTTAAGCTGGTATGGTGCACATGTAAAGGTTGGCGTAGCGCCCATGTCGGTGTAGGCTTTCGCTAATTTTGTGGCTGCTTCTCCAAATGAGTTGTTAACACCTTGTTCACGCCAACGATTCTGATCGATAGAGATGGAATTCAGCGTTGTTGGAACTCGGACCTTGCCGCCCCAGTTTCGGAGCTTCTCCGCAAACAGAAGAGATCCGGGCCCTGTATAAAGGCAGCAGTCCACGTGGACCTGGGTTACATCCATTAATTCAGTGGCTCCCAGTAGGCTTCCCATGCGTAAAATGATGTGAATTGCAGTACAAGAGGCCTCCCCGTGAAGTCCTTGAAGCAATTCTTTATCGAAGTCTGACAGCTGCATACCGCCGACGACGTAATTTCTGGTTGGCTCTTGTGTGGGACCCCCGTGTGTATCATGAAAGGCTGCATCAGAAACGCGGTCGGAATCAATGTAGATGGTCCTTCCTCTCATGCCCAAAATCGCCCGGAAATCGTTCGGCTTCATCGTGACCACTGGTATGGCTTTGCCGAAAATCTCTTCCGCAACCATCACGCCGAGAGTGAGAATGTCATCTTGTCTCTCGAATAGAATGGCTTTCGGTCCTTTGTTGTTGAGGAGGAGTTCCAGCATAACCCCACTTCCAGAGCATGAACCCCGGCCACTCGGAATGGCAAGGACAGTATCCTGGAGATGGTGACCGCTCAAGTTATGATGGCGGTCAATAACCTCTCCTGTCTGAGAATTGACACCGCCCCAGAAGCTTAGCTCTAGGCCACTTGCAATAAGTGTTCCACAAGCCTTGCCTCTGACATGGGCTGTCCCTTCAAAAACAGATTCGACGTATGGACCCATGTTGTTATCGTGAACTTCTAAATAACAGGACTCCAATGCGGCCCTTTTTTTTTCTTTTGACCAAGAGGTTACCTAGGCGAGCGAGATGCGTGATAAAATACCAAGGTCGCTTACCCCTTGTTTGAATTAACGAGAATCGCCGATTTTCACGCCTGAGTCAAGTGGACTCCCGTTAATAACCAGGTGGGTTAAACCTTCAGAATGTCGTCTCTTCGATTTAGCGGGGTCATTATGTTGGTCTGGTAACCTGGAAAATAGTGGGAACGGGTAGTTAAGCTACCCGGCGCGGCCTAAGGCACTTATCCGGGGTATAACGTATTCCACAAGCGAGCTGCGCACACAAGCGAGCTGCGCAGCCTAAAACACATAGTAAACGCGATGCTATATTTCAGCAACTAACGCTTTTATTTAATTTCATTACTTGCCGATAGCAATTGATAAGCATTTTTAGTACCATAAATCAATTTTGAATAAATCGAGAACTTGCATTGTTATGGTATCGAAAAATACATCGCTGAACTCTAGAATATATATATATCTCAGTCACTAATTTATTAAATTTCCCTAAACTCTAATAAGTGGCTAGATATCATATAAAAAGCATCAGGCTACAAGTAAAAGCTCATACAGGTGACCATTGTTGTAATATCATGTTGTAATTTATCGCTTTTACTATGTGTTTTGGGCTGCGCAGCTCGCTTGTGTGCGCAGCTCGCTTGTGGAATACGTTAACTAAGCAAGTCGAGTCGGCTCACTGGCACTTAATTTGCCTGCGGAGACTTCTGGATTCCCAACTTTGTGGTCTCTATTAACTAGATTAACTAGACGTAAATTTATGACTGACAGTGGAAAGGTCCTGCAGAAATATACCAGTACTCATGTATTGATTCACAGTCAGAATTTTCCCGTGGATGGCTAAAGACGAACGAAAAAATCAAAATTGCCTTTGCCCGTACATACAAAACTAAACACAATGCTGTTGTCATCGTGGTCATCGGTCAGTTATTCTCCCGAAATTCCAACTGCATGCTATCAATCCATATGTCATGTTGTCAGTCATATAAACGTTCGTCAACCTCGTCAGCGCGAGTTTTGCAGATGAATTTATTTTCCGCTTGTTCAAAATGCTTATGTGCCACAAGAACAGGTGCGGTTTGATCCGCTGTGATCACCTCTTTATATCTGGCCTGCAGCAACTGAGTCGTGAGTTGCAATGCTGCCTTTATCTCGGGTGTGTTCACTTACACTGGAGCAACATGGAAATGGTAACAAGTTGTTTCAAAATATTGGAGTGTGCATTCGACCATTTAGGTACTGATAGTCTGCTTTCTTGAAGATCCTAGTGGACAACCTTCTTGCCTCTCGCTCACAGAGGATTGCGCTCTATCTCCAATAGAGAATTGGACGCTGTAACAACCCAAGAAATGACGTAGCAAATCGGTGGTCAATGATACCGCAAGCCCAAACACACCCCTTTCGCCCTCTGCCAAACAAGGGAAAAGGCGCTCACCCACGACAACATCCGCGTTCAGTGGGCGCAGGAGTGGGAATCATCCACCAAAGGCGATCACCGGAGGATCGTATGATGTGTTAGACAAAAGAGGATCTCAATCCACATACGTATGCCTGACTTTAAGCATGGCATGTTCGTAAGGCTTTAGCCCTGGAGGGCTCTCGGCGACCTTACTAAGCCCCAAACCAACTTTTGTTCTTCAGTAGCAGGAAAAAGAAAATTCAAGGACTAATCAGCTATGCCTGTAATAGTCCGTACTGTGAAGACCATGTTGCCACAAGCTGTACTTGAACGTCCACGGGTATACCTATGACATCACTGAAAGATTTAGGTTCAGCGGTGAGTTCCCCGTGGACTCGGGACAATTTTAATTTTAAGGTTAGCGAAAATTCCCTATCATTCCACCAAGGTATTAGTTATCAGCCCACTTATTGAATACAATGATTATTATATCTATCCCGAGTTAAACCCGACCCAGGGTCAAAAGTCTCCGACAAGCTTTGACTTCGGAGGAATTCCACCCCTTGCGCCATGCCGAATATCTGATTTGTGGAGCTTTGCTCGGAGGATCGCCTTCTGTGGTTTAGCTTGACATAAAATTCCCAACGAGTTCCACAGATCTTCCAGAAGACGGATGCCTCGGCAATGGCAGTGATTGGGCTCAATAGCTACTGGCCGATCGACGCAACGTGCTGCGGAATTCTCTAGAACAACTTTAACGTGTTTGATCATCTTTTGATCCACACCTAGCAGAGATTTCGTTGGCTCTGTCGTGTTGAGAATTGATGGGAAACGGTACGCTTACCTAGCTAAGGACCAGATGCCGATACATCCAAGACATGTAAAACCTGGAAGTTGGAGAAGCATTTGATTTAAAAGGAGTGCCATCCGTCTTGCCCTCTTGGTGCCATTATCCCATCTACACAACTCCATTCTCCCGCAAAATATCATTTACCAACCATCATAATGAGCGTCACTTTCGAGGTTTTCCGCGGCTCCAAGGAGGGCAAGATCGTGGCCGACAAGACCACCCGTACCCTACAGCCCAACGAGGTCTACATCGAGACAACACACTCCGGTCTCTGCGGTACAGATGAGCACTACCTCTCTTCCGGCATGGCTCTGGGCCACGAGGGTGTCGGTATCGTTCGCCAGGTCGGCCGGGACGTCACCAACGTCAAGGTTGGAGCGCGTGTCGGATACGGATACACACACTACGTTTGTGGTAACTGTGACAAGTGCTTGACGGGTACGAATTCCAACCCCCAAACAAGGTCAACGACATGCTAATAGTAATCAATCAAATCAGGCTGGGACCAATACTGCGAGAATAAGAAGGAATACGGCTCACACGACCACGACCTGGGCTCGTTCAGCGGCGGCACCGTTTGGGACGCCGGATGCGTCGTCCCCATCCCGGATGGCTATGACTCCGCCGATGCCGCGCCCTTGATGTGCGCCGGCGCGACCGTCTGGACCTGTCTGACGGAGTACGGCGTCAAGCCGACGGACCGGGTGGCTATTATGGGTATCGGTGGTCTGGGTCACCTGGCCATTAAGCTCGCCTCGGCGATGGGCTGTCATGTCGTTGTTTTGTCCAGCTCAGAGGCGAAGCGTGAGGAGGCCTTCGGGTTCGGCGCGTCCGAGTACCACGTCTTCCGTAAGGGAGAGGAGATGAAGGACTTCAAGCCTGTGAACCACCTGCTGCTCTGTGGCAGCGCCAACGTCGACTACCCCAGCCTTATCCCGCTCATGGATGTGCATGGCTCAATCTACCCATTGACTGTCGATTTTGCTCCCTCACCCGTTCCCCTTCTCTTCATGAACATCAAGGGTATCCGTATCCAGGGTTCCCTTGTTGCATCGCGCAACAGTCTGCGCACATTGGTTAAGTTCGCTGCCGATAAGAAGATTACCCCGACTACAATGACCTTCCCCTTGACCAAGGATGGTGTCGAAACTGCCATGCAGACTCTGCGTGATGGCAAGATGAGATACCGCGGTGTTCTGGTCCGGGAGTAATGATGATGATGATGAGAATCGATAGACAAGCTTTTAATAGCCAGCATGTATTATATTCACACTGCTAGCAGAAAATTCATAGATAGATAGAACACACAAGGTGAAGTGAGCCGATACCTCGTTGAGGTATCCTTAACATTATGGCGGCCGATGTAGCTGACAATACTAAATGTGCACCAGGGGAGATCTGCATATAGGCATTTCTGGCATTTGTAAGAACCGAAGAATCATGGAGTGGCAACAGGAAGAGACATATTTCCTGCAGCATATAGCCAATTTGAGGCGGAGATTGTGGTACAGTCTCCAGAAGGTCTCCAGATCATAACAGGAACTTCAATTCATGGACTGATTAAGTTGTTCATCTGCCTCTCAAAAGCAACCGATGGAATATGAAGGCAGACAAGTAGGAACAACGATCTGACAGAAATTAGCTCCCACTTGAAAGCTAGATAGGTCTGGAATGTCTAATTGGCTGATATTTAGTATCCCAACTACCTTTTCAAGTCTGTCAAACCAATTAGGCAGACATTAATCCCTTGGTATAGCCCCACATCGACGGGAAGGTGAGACAGTGCGCTATTGAAGCCCGCCTCGAGGTGGGGGCCAAGGGTTCGAGACGATCGTGAATGGTCATGTCGCCAAGTCGAGACCTACCACACCATTTTTCAGTTACCTATGTCCCCACGCCAGTGTGCACATCGCGGGGCTGGAGACATCCCGCGACCTATGGCATGAGCTTAAAGAAAGGGGCCGGCGAATCTCCCATGTTTCGCAATATGTACAGTCATCACCGGTCCACTGGTGACAACGATGACAAGCACCACGGATGCGCGCGGAGTTGTTGTACCTATCACCAATTTATGTATCAGCAGCAGCTATTAGCTCGGTTTTCATTGGCGTCGGGGCTTAGCAGTGGTTCTAATGTGGTAAGGATAGAGTTATTCTAGGTCTCGTTCTCGTATTTTGGACCCCTGGAATCGTTATTCGTTTTTATTTTGGGATTCTCCTGTTGAAGATCATCACATGCTAGCTTCGATTAAGAGCATGGATTAAAAACAAGTCTACATGAAACGAAGCCAAATGCGGAAGGTGAAGGATGAGACAAAAGTTTTTCATGATATCAGCAGTGTCATGGCCCAATGATGGCTGCCCGAGTGGAGCCAATGGCTCAACTCTAAATATGCTAATTACCCCATCGGGATTTAGCCTCAAACCCACCTCCACAACGATCGACCGTTCAAATTTCACCCCTTTCCCGTGCCCCTGCCTCCCGAGATCCATTGTCTCCAAGATTCAGTTCAGATTCACTCCAACTTCAACTCCCCACCATGTCCACTTTCCTATGAACGGCTTCGGCCCGCAGCGCAGCTCATCAATTCGAGCATCTTTCTCCTACACTCATCGCTGGCTCGATCTTCACCATTCACCAATATGGCAGGTGAATCAGGTCCTGTCGAGGTGTCTCGGCCGATTGCAATGGTGATTGCAGGTCTCTTCGCCCTCGCGTGTTGGAACGTCCTCCAAATCCTCGTTTCCATTTTCAATATCTTCAAGCGCCGTCGCGGCCTATACTTCTGGAGCATGGTGATCGCCACCTTGGGAATTCTTGTTCACGCTCTTTCGACATTTCTTCGCTACTTCGCTCTCGCTCCCAATTTTCCCATGTGTGTTTTGATCTGCATCAGCTGGTATTCTATGGTCACTGGACAGTCTGTGGTGCTGTACTCACGGCTGCATCTGGTCACGAACTATGATTCCTACTCCCGCTGGGTGCTGGGAATGATCATCTTCAACTTCTGCGTCTTGCATATTCCCACCACTGTGCTCTTTCTTGGGGTCAATCTTGACGTCGAAAGCTTTGTCCGTCCGTTTGATATATACGAACGTGTTCAATTAGCTGGATTCGCCGCTCAAGAGACGATTATCAGTGGTTTATACATCTGGGAAACTATGACCAGCCTGAAACCCGTTTTGGCGATGAAGGGCCGTCGAGGTCAGATAGTTGTTACCAACCTAATCATCGTCAACACTCTCGTAGTCCTGTTGGATGCAACCCTCCTGGCGACAGAGTATACCAATCATTTTGACGTGCAGACTACCCTCAAGCCAGTCGTCTACAGTATCAAGTTGATGCTAGAGTTCACGGTACTCAACAGTCTGCTTCTTGTGATCCGCACAAATCCCTCGGTCATTGAAGACGTCGAACAACTACATAATGATCTTCACATCGACACAGAATGGAGTGGGAAGAACTCCAACAATACGGCCGTTTTTCTCGGCGATCCAGGAAAGTCCGATCAAAGCGATCATGGGGTCCAAATATCACCTGTAAGATCAGATCCCTCTTGGGTTTCGTTCGACCATCGGGTCAAGCCCGCTTGAGAGATTTCTGTACTATGATTTGTTTCAATGTCATGTTTATCAAGATACCCCCAAATTCGTTATATTACTTTAGCTTAGCGGTGGTCAATATTTATCTGTTCAACTCACCTATCAATGGCCTTTGTAATATCTCTATTATCTTATTATTTATAGCTTTTAGAAGGAGAGCTATATTATAGTTCTACCGTTTATTTTATATCTAAGGGTTTCAGATAGTACCGGTAAAATAAATATAGCTCTCCTCCCCACCATAGTATGCCTTGCTAATCTATAATATACACCTGATTACACCACCAACGTGCTTAGCAGGAGTAGAAATACCAGAGGAAATATCTACTAAAGGCAGTGACTTACGAAAAACCGATAGTACTCTACCGGCGGCCTACCCTAGGAAGCTATATAAATCAGGAACAAAGCCGTTGCATCCGAAATGATGCGTTGCACCCTCTATGTGAAGGACTAGTTGGTTGAAAATCAACTTGGACTTCACTAAATATATATAGGCTCTTGAGTCCCTAAAAAATAAATACGCGATCAATGGAAGTGTGATGTGACGCAACCGATCGGACCAATGTGCCTCGGCAATGCCGATCAACAGCTTTCCCCGCACCTTATTGTGATCAATATCAACGATTCCTTTTGCCGAGTCTCGTTCCGTATTCTATCTTCCTCCTTACCCCTAATTCACATAGCAACGACATTTTTGCACCATGCCTGTCGCTACCCTCCACCTCCTTACCCTTACCAAGTCCACAGATGCGCAATCATTCCTCCAGCAACTCAGGCAATCGCCTAGCACTCGAGTCATTGTCGCCTCGCGTCCACGCCATGTCGTAATCCATCCAAATATATTGGACAATCACCCTCTCGCCTCAAACCTATGGGACTTGCTAGTGCTCCTCCAAATCACCCAGCCAAACGAACAAGACCCAATCCCAAGCGCCTTACGCGAGTTAATCACGAACGAATACATAATAACCACCGGGATCCCCTCGAAACTTCTCTCAAACTATCAGACCAGAGACTCCCGACTCAAGAACGATGCCTCATCCATACCCCTCACAGGTTCTCTAGACAAGGTCGTCCGCGAGGGCAGCAAAGAGGCATCGCAGAACCTGGAAGTCTCGCCCGAGCTACTGAGATTCATGGATGAACTTTGGAAGACCCATAAGGGACCCGTGACCATGCTAAACCTACTACATTTCCACCATCCTGATGGAAAGAAGAACTACTACCAGTACGGCCAGGCCTTCATACCTGTCGCAGGGAAACGTGGCGGCAGTGCCAAGTTGGTGGGAAATGTGGTGCCACCAGCGTCGGAGAAGAGTGATTCGCGGGGTTCGCGGAATCGGTCGCAGCAGGATTGGTGGAACGAGATTTCTATCGTGCATTATCCTTCCATTCGACATTTTTGTGATATGCTTGCCGGGGAGGATTACCAGGCTATCAATGAGAGGTATCGGTTGTCGGTAAGTGCATTAGATGCCCTTCTCACTTTCATTTCGATTGAGTTCGTAGAGTGGAGTAATGACTACTTAGGCACTTCGCGATACATTCTTGCTATGCTCAACAGAGTTTGATGTTGAGGATGTGGCAAGCTCCAAGATGTGATATTTCAGGTAGGTTGATTGGATCTCGAAGGACACGAACTGGTATCTAGCGAGAAAAGAGGCACAATATACATGTGGTAGAGCTAGAGCAGGAATGGAGGCTTGCCCGTGAGTATAAATGATTGAAATGCTTTTTGATGTTTCTTAACTAATATTTGAGTTAAAGTATACGGCAGGCGAACTATAAAGACGCTCCTATAGTTGTCTTATTTTTTCTAGCGTCTTCTTTAGTAGTCCTATCTTACGTATACATGTTTTATTGCGACCGGGGAGTCGGGGGACAATGGCAGAGCGTGGATGGGGGCAAAGGCTAATAACGCTCGAATATTGTCCAACACTGCATAGGCTGCGCGGCGATTTGCCATAAACGCTGAATTCAGACCTTCGAAATCGGGCATAGCAATGATCCATCCTTGGTTTAGGGCGCCCGACAGTGTAACAAGGTGCACGTTCCGTATACTCGAATCCAGCTTGTCACCCTGAACTAGACTTCGGCACAACCCACTCTAACCCGGACCCAACCCAACCCAACCCAACCCAAAATGGGTTTTGGGTCTATTAGTTCGACCCAACGATGGGTTTTGGGTTATTACCTATAACCCAAAACCCATTGGGTAACCCATTGGGGCCCCAATATAGAGCAAACCAGCTAAACAGACTTTTAGCGTGTAGGTGCATAATTAATGCATTTTTTGCTTGTAATATTGAGTATTTTGTTTACAGACAGGTCTTCCGGAATAAATGAGGATATATTAGATGATTGTATCAGGATGTATTTCTCTAATATTGCTCAAAATCATCATCTGCTCGACTCTTACGTTTCCTCCCTGAGGCCCGTATCTGAGTTGCAGTCTCTGGCAACTGTGGCTCTGACACATCTATGCCTATATCTATTAGATAAGGAGATGTCTCTCGTGGTCTGCTGTCTACTCCCTCCTCCTCCTCCTCCTCCTCCTCCTCCTCCTCCTCATTGTCACTAATCAAGTCAAGCTTAGCATCCTCTATATGATCATCGTTTTCCTCCTTTGCTAACTCGATCTCAGCTAATAAAAAGAATTGCTAGAGCTGCTTTGCCTCAGCTTCCTTAAGATTGAATCTTATTGCACATAGAAACAACATAAGCTCCTCGATTGTTTCGGACCTTAGACGACCACGGCGGTAGTAACAAACATCCCGAGCAGTATTAAAGAGCCGTTCGACACTAGCACCAGTTGCTAGGATAGAGAGAATATCGCGAGCAAGTAACGCGATCGCAGGGAAACGGGATTAGTTCTCCCGCCAAAATTGAAGAGGTTCAATATCAATTGGATCTAGTAGTATAATTAATTAGTATTATCCTCTATAGAGAAGAAACAGATTGTAAACATACCACTATCAAGATATTATGTCATCTTATCACTAGCTGGCTTCGCGGATATCTTATTACTCTTTAGCATCTTATTTAGCCTAGAACTAGAAGCTATTGTTAGAGTATTAGTCGATCCCTAACTTATTATAAGACGCTCTTAATACGGAATCAACAACTCCTAGAACGATTTCCGGTAGGTATCACGCTAGTAAGGCTCCCAATTATCAGATAAGAAGAATTGAAATCTGCTATTAGGCGCTAGTATTGTCCTAACTGCATAGATATATCCTTTGAGATTGTCGGTTTGAGAGTAGTACTTATCAAGCTTTAAGCGACCGGCTATAAGTGCTTTAAGCATATCTAACTTCTATAGAACACGCTTGCGTTTTAGTAGTGCCTCTACTTCGAAAAAGTGATCAAAAAGGGCATTATAAAGCTTGAAGACAAGATATATCGTAACCTCCTTTATCTTCGAGAGTTCCGTTATATAGTCAAAGAATGGCCGAGTGATTTATAGAAGATAGTCGATTTAACGCTATTCTTGGTTATCAAGCAACATCTCCTTATAGTCATACTCCTCACAGAAGGGCTAGAAGAAACTACGTAGTCTCTTTGCACGACGAAGCATTAGGAATGTAGAGTTCCACCGAGTCCTTACATCCTAGATTGGAACAAGCTAGGGTCCCTTTTCTTGAAGTCGGAGAAAGGCCGCCTAGCGTTAAGGACTTACATAGATATATATAGCAAGATAGCGGACCTTATTCAAGGTATATAAGATCCTCTACGTCCGATGCTAAGCATTTGCCTTTGCTACAGATGACTTCTGGTCAGTCCACTTCGTTTCTATATTCTCATTTAGAGGAATAGCCTTCAGACGATCAAGGAGCTAGTTCAAACATAGCTGGATAATATAAGCAAGACAAGGTATTCGGATTACTATTATATCGCTAGAGAGCGCCTACTATATAGCATCAACCATTGTCTTATTATTAGTTGCATTATCAGTTATGACTCCAAATACCCGATCTTAGATATAATGCTCAACTAGAGTTTCAAGGACTACACCACTTAGATTCAAACCAGTATAGGAACCATAAAGTGGTTTAAATCCAAGTAGAACCTCTTAGTATATCTAGTTTCTATCAACAAAATAGCCAGTGATAGCTATAAACGCCTGATTATATAGAGAAGTCCAGCAATCTAATACGATCGAGATTTTTACGTCGTTAGGTAGCGTTTGGAGGATAGACTTCTGTCGTTCTATAATGATATCACGGAGGCGACGGCGTATTATAGTAGCAGAGGGTATCGGAGGGAGGGATAGTGCAGAGCGGGCTAATCGGAATAGCTTATAAAATGTTAGATATTCAAGAAGGTGGAATAGAAGTCGATTAAGGGTAAGAAATTGAAGAAGATACTCTTCCCAGACCGACTATAAAAAAGGAGCTTCCGATTAGCCGTCATCCTATATATCTAAGAGTGTTACTAAAATCTGATAACTAAATAAGTAAAAGGTAAGGGTTTACTACCTTTTGAAGGAACTTAGTAATTTCTCCTTTCCCTCCCTACTAAGCTTTACGATAGCCTGCTATCTTTAAATGCTTTAACATTATCGATATGCCATAATAGCCCTTTCCGCTAGGCGATAGAGAATAGGGATGCTCTAGGATCTTAAAGCAGCGCTTACATATCACCTTTAGCGCACTATCTTTAGTATAGGCAACTTGGTCGAAGTTGCTCCATATATTTAAACTACGATTTAAGTCCTAGGAAAGCTTGCTTTTCTGCCTATAGTCGGTTTATAGCCACTAGTCAACCCATTCTTAATATACCATATCGTTATAAAGCATATATGCCTTTCTCCGATCGGGGCTAACGCGGGTAAGAGAAGGTGGGATCGGTAAAAGGTTAGAGGGCCGAAGAAAGTCGGTATTAATAGCATCAAAAGGCTCAATTGTGAGTTGGCTACTAGGGGTTAGAGCCCGAGAAGAGGGAATAAGATAGCTAAGGTTATCTATATCCCTATCGAAAAGAGTAGGTAGGAAGTTAGAATACTAGCTTTAGGACATGATTATTATAAAGATAAATACTATAGCGGATATAAGGGGGATAATCAGAGGGAGTATATACTTACAAAAAGGGGGTTTCAGACGATAGACACCCAAATAGGCTAAATCCTATAGTAAAGTAGATATATCAAAAGGTGTAAGATATAAGATCAAATAATTGGCTATATAAGCTATATTTAAATGGGTCCGACCCAATAGAACCCAGCGGAACCCATTCATAACCCATCAAAACCCAATAGAACCTATCGAAGCCCAATAAAACCCATTAATAACCTATAGATAACCCTTTAAAACCCGAGAGAACCTATTTACAACTCATTTCCCCCGAAGATCACTTAGAAATATTTTATCTAGAGTATATATAAGAGTATAGAGATCGTTTATAAACCACCCCAATTCGTATACTATATCAATTACTAGATATATTAATTAAGAATATAAGAAAAGAGATATATGGCTTTAAGATGATACCAATTATATAGAAAATAAACTAAGATTAAGAAATTTCTAATTATATTTATATTCATGTTCAAGTATATACAAACTCACCTCTACCACAAATATATATTTCTAACAGTCTATAGTCAACAAATGTATAAATTAATAGAACACCACTATACTATGATTAATCTGAATTTTTATTAGTAATTAATATAATATAAAGTAAATTGGCTTCAAATCTAGAGTAATTATATAAAATTTCTAACTTATTACCGTGATAATGTAGCAATGTTCGATAGACAAACTAGAATAGTTGTAAAAAACAGTGATTTTGTTCGATGACTTAGCATTATTATAAACGCCAAGACCCATATTTTATGCCAAAATGGGTTTAAATGGGTTATTGTTGGGTTATTGGGTTTAACCCATTGGGTTTTGGGTTGGGTTGGGTTGTAGAGGGCGGAACCCAAAACCCAATGGGTTGGGTTTTGGGTCGGAGGCTCCGACCCAAAATGGGTTCTGCCGAAGTCTACCCTGAACACCCTCGGCCAGGACATAGGATTGTGAGCA
The DNA here is from genome assembly GCA_002072365.1 of Penicillium flavigenum. Taxonomy (NCBI): domain Eukaryota; kingdom Fungi; phylum Ascomycota; class Eurotiomycetes; order Eurotiales; family Aspergillaceae; genus Penicillium; species Penicillium flavigenum. Next base: position 4,071 of record MLQL01000081.1, on the reverse strand, counting down.
GTCAACATATGGCGCTAGATTTACTGCCAGGTACGTGAAGATCTTGTCGTTAGGGTTGTGCGGAATTAGAATGGTGGTGACAGCGGCGGTTGGGTGTCCGAATGAATCGGTGGTCCGGTATAAGATTTGGTATGCGGCCGAAACAAACTCTGTTAACGGTTGTGTGAAGGAATATGGCGCCTTCCTAATGGCTAGGGTGCTTCCAGGTGGTGATTCTGCTTCGGCTTGTGTTGGGGGGCGATAGAATGGATCTTGGCTTTTTGGGGGGTGAAGAGTGGTTCGCAATGAGCCCCAACAACCACCAGGCAGGAGATTAGCAGAATCTTGAGAGTTTCCATCGGGAGATTTGGTTCTGGTGGCTTTTACAGCCTGGACTTTGTAGGTTTACCAGATCTATTTATTCCCGTCAGAAGGAGGGTGACCAGCTATGCTGATGGGGAACAGCGATTAGCCAGCAATTTGAGACCCACGATCTCTGAGGCTTAGCTTATGGTCTATTCTGGCTGATCAAAGTTAAGTTACTGGTTGAAACCAACACAGGTCTACTAGAGGTAGTTAAGTATGAAATCTCTACATTCTGGAACTATATTGAAAAGTTAAGATAGGATAAGCCTGTTCGGGAACTCACTAACAGTTTTCTTGGCCAAGGCCAGCCCCTCTTTTGCTGGCTTTTTCTCTTTCTTATATCCCCTAGCTGCTCAGGGAATACAATTATTATGCTGGGATACACGACTCTCTACTCCAGAACCCCTCGCTCTTTCCTCTTCGCCGTCGTCGCCAATGTCGGTCCCGGCGGCGCCAGCCGCTCCCTGGCCGTGGCCTACCGCCAGCACCACGACGAATATAACTCACAGATATCCTGGGGACGAGTGCACTGTATGGTGACCGACATCCTTGCGCTGACCGAAATCTTCTCGGATCCCGCGAACCGCGCGCCGCTAGAGGCTGAGAGGGCGCTCGCGGAGGACTGGTATCGTCGGTCTCAGGGCGATGAGCCTCCGATTCATGAGCGGCCTAGCGTGCCCGACACCGCGCAGCCCCCGTTCGTGCCCTGGTACAAGCGGCGGGAGCCAGGGCAACAACAACCCCCGCTACCGTGGCGGGATGATACGCCTAGCAAGTTTCCCTTCACCGCGACGTGTGTTTTACTAGCGTTGTTACGCGATACTCGCGATAACCGCACCCGCCCCGGCGACGTCCAGTTTCAGCCGCTATCGACGCTATTCCGGGCCGACTGCACTGAGTATGGTCTGGTCATTCTCGATATCTCCGACCTCGACAGCGGCGCCAAGTACGGCATCGTTGCGTTCCCTATGAACTACATGGCTGAGGTTGAATACCGCGGCGAGATGATCGGCTGGGATCCCGTCGAAGACTCGCAGCCGGAAAAGGAGCCCGATATTGTACTCGAGAGCCCGCGGCCTCGAGAGCTGTTGTCAATCTCGCAGTGGGTATCGAAGTATTACTACTGGTCGGGCCTAGAAGAGGCGTCTTGCATCCTCAAACTAGAGGAGAGGCCGCTGGCTGATGCGGTAGCCTTGGATTGTACGTCTGTTCACCCGGAAGATTTTGCAGGTGCTGATAGGGGGAATAATGGTAGATATCTGGCCAACAGAGCTGGAGGATCCGGCACGAACATCTTCAGAAGGTGGTCTCTGGCGCTATTCCAGGTGAACCCATATCGATCACATTTACTAATTTCTCCAACAGACTTCAGACATTCAAAGATCGCCACCCAAGCCCCGCCTGATATGGTAGGCTACACCATAGTAGACCAACCGCCGCAAAATGACCCCGTAGGCATGGTCCGCACCATTGATAATCTGCTTGTTCTCACCCAGGAGCCCGCCTCCGGTCCCCTCGAGAAAGAAGCGCTCGCCAAACTTCAAGTACTTGCCCAGTTCCGCGAGCAGCTGCGGCAGCGGCTCAAAGAGGTACCAGAGAGGCTCGGCTCCTCCCAGATCTCTAGTAATATGCTGCGCGTGGCATACGCTGGATGCCGTCACCTTAACTGGGTGGTGTTTGGAAACCTGCCGCCTCGCGTGATCGCGGCCGCCATTGCATCGGATGAACTTCAAGGTGCGTCTGCGCTCAGCCTCTGCGTCAATGTGTTTCAGCTAGTGGGAGATGAGGAAGATGGAGAATCAGACCTTAGTGATCTCGCCGCGGCCCTAGCACAGTCCACGGCCCTTCAACAGCTCTGCTTCTTGCAGCAGCCGGACCGGAACAGCGACGATGCCTCCGCTTATCTCTGCTCGCAGCTGCTACGGCTGTGGCCGAGGACATCAGGAGAAGACTTAGAGTCGCTCCGGCTGAGAACCATCCATTCGACCTCCGCTTTGTTAAACGGTTTACGCGGCCGCGAATTTCGAGCAATATCCTCGACGACGAATTTAGGTTCTAGCTTCACCTCGGGCGCTCAAGTCTTTCCTATGATCCATCTGTTCACATTTGTCAGCCCCCAGCGCGAAGATGTCCGGGACGCAGCTGCAGACCACCACGTCGTGCACCCTGCTCGTCCCGGGTACAGCGGCTACTACCCTATAGATAAGACTGGGTTAAACGCCGAGGGCTTCGCTATCCGATTCCTAGTATACCTCCGGTCCTTAGGTCCGGATTCGGATCCCGACAAGGCCATCTTGCGAGTTGCATATCATGGGGCGTTCTCGTCACTCGCTTCCATCGACGAGGACGACGACAACAACAACAATAACGACCCCCCGTCGCCGCCCCGGGGGCCACTGCCGCGGCCACCGCCGCTTCAGTCATGGCCAGATCAATTGGGTGTCAGGCCAATCCCCGCTGGATTTGTCGACGAGCTAGCCCCCGACGACCCGTCCCGGGTCCGACTCAGGGAGATCCCCCCCGGGAGCTGGGTGGTTCTTATGGATCGACGAGACCGCCGTGGCCGATTCAGCGATGACGGCGCCTTCTTACAATACTCTTTCATCAGAATCCGTCGACCCTCTCCAGAGACTGCCCCCAAGCAACAACAACATGAACAACAAGAACAACAAAGACCGGCCCCCGTCTCTAGTTCAGTCGAGGTGGTCGGCGGGCTGACCGACTTCCTGCGCGAAACCGTGCCAGAGACTCATATTGCCACGTGGGTGAAACGGCTCGAGGAGGTAGAGAGGGATTTGGTTTCAGCTTTGACTAGACCGAGCCCACCCAGTACCCCGTCATCGATGGAATTCTCACCGGGGGTGAACCCGATTGACGAGGTGTTGAGGCGCTTGACTTCAGCTGCAACTGAGGGGAGCGCAGACAACGCCCCGCCAGAGACTGATCTTTCCACTGGGGAGGTAGAGAGGGAACGCTGCATCGGCGTCCGCGTCATGGCTGAGAGCCGGGTCCACACTTTACTGGACCAGTTACTATAATTTTACCCCTATCTCTAGGCAATCATTGAGACCTATATACCCGTAAAAATCACTCTATTTAGGCTATAGGTCCCTCAGGACCCCGTCACAACTACCCTCTCAAGCTGACCGCTTTTTATCAAAGAACTTTTCCGTCACGGCTTACCTATAGATCAGCTCTACGCCTTACACGCAGGGCGGACCTGAGAATTACAGATGCCAATGGTCGCACTGCCAAGGAGTGTGCTGAAAATTTGGGAAACAAGGAAGTGACAGCGGCCTTTCAGAGAGGAAAGTAGCCCATCATTGCTTTAGATTTAACCACTGCACCGTACTGTATTTTGCTGGGAGAGCATTTCATATAACTAGTATATGCATATTTTATTGGCTAGAGAAATAAACACCGTAGAAACTGAGATATCAAAGGTTATATATAGACAAGTGCCCTTCACAAATGAAGTATTTTTCGCCCTTTCCTTCTACCTAACTAATTGATAAAGGGAGAAGATATCTATAAAACTAGAGATTTAAAAAGACTACCTAAGAAGTCTACTGAAAAAGACGGCTGAAAGAAACATGGAAAAACACGTAGAATTAACATAGACTACCTAACGTATTTCACAAGCGAGTGGATCACACAAGCGAGTGGATCAGTACGCCCGAAACGCGTCCATAAATTTGCACTTAGATAATTCAACCACCCACCATG
>MLQL01000080.1:0-58696 GCA_002072365.1 Penicillium flavigenum | reverse complement strand
CACTTGGCTGAGTTGAAGTCTACTCTTTCTCAAAAGCAAGTAGAAGACAGTGGTACTACGGAACATCGTGAGTTTGCGTCTTCGACAAAGGATCAGCTTGTGCAGTGTCTATTTCGGGTCTTCTCCCAATACTGGCGTACCCCCTCCTACATCTGGTCCAAACTTGTTCTCTCGATTCTCACGGCTCTTTACAACGGATTCTCTTTCTTCCACGCAAAGAATACCCAGCAAGGACTGCAGAACCAGATGTTCAGTATCTTCATGCTCATGACTATCTTCGGAAACCTTGTTCAACAGATTATGCCCAACTTCATTATCCAACGATCCATCTTCGAAGTCCGCGAACGCCCATCCAAGATGTACTCGTGGAAGGTGTTTATGGCCTCGAACATTATCGTTGAGTTGCCTTGGAACTTCCTGGTTGCCGTGTTAATGTTCTTCTGCTGGTACTACCCTGTTGGCCTATACGCAAACGCCGAACCGACTGATGCCGTGCATGAGCGTGGTGCGCTTATGTTCCTGTTCCTGTTGGTTTTCCTCTGGTTCACATCTACGTTCACGAATATGGTCATTGCCGGTGTGGAGACTGCGGAAACGGGAGGTAACATCGCTAATTTGCTCTTCGCCCTTCTGCTTCTTTTCTGCGGGTATGTCTTCTCAATCCCTATTGCTTGGTTCCATGTACTAATTTGTTCGTTTCTAGTGTTGTCGCTACCCCGGATGAGATGCCCGGATTTTGGATTTTCATGTATCGCGTTTCTCCATTCACTTATCTGGTATCGGGAATGCTGTCCACCGCCGTCAGTGGCACGGATGTCACCTGCAGCACCGATGAAATTCTCACCTTTAACCCTCCGGGCTCTCAAACCTGCTACGAGTACCTGAACGCTTATGCTGAACGGACTGGTGGATCCATTCTGAACCCCAACGCAACGAGCTCATGCTCGTATTGCTCTATGAAGTCTACCGATACCTTCCTGGCCCAGGTTGACTCTTACTACAGCGAGGCTTGGAGAAACTTTGGAATCATGTGGGCTTACTTGGTGTTCAACGTTGTGGCTGCCCTTGGAATCTATTGGTGGGCACGTGTCCCCAAAGGAAACAAGACCAAGGGAAGTGCCTAAAAAGCATTCTCCTTTCAAGCTTAGCGAGACCAGCGTTTTGTTTCGACGGAACGCTGCAAAGAATGTTGACATTGTCATCTTGCATATATGGTACATGCGAAGGCATATGTATTGTGCATTTTATAGACTCGTTCATTTCAAAATCTTTCTTAGACTCGCTGTTTTGTTGTTTGCTTCCTCTTAGATTGTCGTTCTTTTGAGCTTTTCTTTTCGTTCTTGAGGCCTTTCGGTCTTTCCACTCCTTACATTTTTTCCCGAGTTTCAAGTATATAGAGCTCTTTCCATCATTTCCCAATACATGTTTTAATTTCGTCTGTGATACGTACTTCCATTATTATCACCCACCAAAAGCTTGGCCCGCTTTATGCTAAATTAGTATTTAGTTCACATGAAAAGGTCTTTGTTAACAGTAGGAACCCTGTAATTCAAGGCCAATACATTGATCAGCACATCGGCGCTCGCCTCGGGTCTTGAGAGGTAGGTTTTACAACCTACTTGGTTCTGGGACCTCTCACTTACAACCAATGAAGTTTCGAAACCACCGACACATCGCCTTGAAGGTCCAGTTCCAGTGGGTCATGCTAATAACAGTGTGCCGCGGCTTGCACTCCAGAATGCGCCGGGAAGACCTGCCCCAGAAGCAGGATCATGGTTCACATGCTAGTTGCCATGCTGACGCGGTTTCCAAGTGGCTTGCTAGTGAGCTCTCTAGAAGACTGACGTATGCAATCTGGGTGGGTTTCCTTCGATTTCATAGTGTTTCTCGCCTATCAACCGCTATCTGCCATTTGAGGCCTTTTTTTTTTTTTTTTTTTGGGCTAACGAAACTGATTTCCTGTTGCAGTTGGTCGACTGTCAGTTTAGCCTGCACGCCAGCGTCCCACCAATGATGAGTCTAGACGACCTTGACCCTAGCTTACCTTGCGCGGACACAATATGGGATCTGAATGCAGCGGCGCTATCCCGGCAGTTGAACAGTTTACATAGTAACGTTTCGCCTGCCGCTCTCTTTGCTCTACAGGTTTGCTAACCGTGAGTTAGGCGTGTCCGGGAAGTGAGGCTCAATAGAGAGTGATAGAAGATTGAAGGGCCAGAGTCACTAGGGATGTGATAGCAGTTAGGGTACCGACCACTTCCGCCATAGCGATTTATGCAAATCGTGCAATTCTCGGTTGTGGGGCGTGAAAGGAGGAACTAAAGGTTTGCGATGGTTCTCTAAGACTCGAGAAAAAGATAGCGGATTTAAAAGGAAGCACCGGAGAGCACTGGTGGGGCTTCCGAAACACTTACCGCCCCAAGATAGCGTGCGGCTAGCACACTGACTTTCCAGAATTAGCTAATACATGACTCGCTTCGACTAATGCCTCAACTCACCCAGCGCTTGGAGTGTTTGGATCCATTCATTGGGCTAAGTGTACTAAAATTAGTGGACTGGAACAACATTCTGACGCTGTGGCGCGCATCCTTTTTGTTTTGAAGCTCGGCCTTGTCAGTAAAACGCATTTCTTGCACCAAAGTTGGATCTTTAAACATGAAGAGCGCTTACGTCAACCTAATTTCCCACGATCCTCCCTCCCCCCCAAAAGACTTGGCTCTAAAGTGCAGTTCCAAGATTGGAGTTATTTTCTGAGACTTGTTTGGAAGCATGAGCACGAAGAGTCAAGAGGAGAGGGGTTCTGTTCCCTTAAGTAATATGATGCTTGCATGAGGAAGTCGTGGTTCGCCAGGGGGCTGTTCGAAATAGCTTTCTTCGGGGTCGCTGTTTTGAACCACTAGAATTTAGTCATGAGACCAGTACCGCTCTACGGGCAACCAATTGGAACGGAATGCCAAGCTAGGCTTCCTGTTGGCGGTTTGGGTCCAGTTCGAGCAAGTAGTAAATTGTAGGGATTTTACTGCGTACGGAGGTCCATTTCAAAAGAAATGAGCAGCGCATTGACCACCACTTTTTAAAATACTGTATGAACATCGTTTCCCACTATACCCTAAACATCTTCCCAGTCGCCCTGCTGCTTCTCCCTGCCCTCTCTATATTCGTTTCCTCCTTCTAGCTCTATAATCTGCTTTATATGCCAAGGAATGCGCTCAATCCACTGCTGAATCCTTTCCTGCGGTAGTTCCTGCCAAGCTACCTTCCATGCACTAAACGCTTCCTGCCGGGTCTTCGGTGCTCCCTTGCGTGTTGTTTCTTCGCTTCATCCAAGGCCACGCAGGCTCAATTGCATTAAGATCAGGCGAATTAGGGCACCAGAGTAATCGTTGAACCTGCGCTGCATCAAAAACACGCTGTTGGATATGATGATTATGCGCTGGCGCTTTATCTTCTTGAACAAGCGTTCCGGGTCTTTCAATAGCACATTCTTGCGCAAATGGAAGCAATTTTGGTAGCAAAATACGGCGTTAATATCGATACCAATCGATTCCACCTCGCTTTCCACGACCTAATTTACCATTCTTTGCAGTAAACTTCCATGTAGGCTTTCTACCACTAGGATTTTGACGAAGATTTAGACGGCGTACGTCAGTCTCAATCTCCCACGCAGTACGTAGAGCAGGTTCAATCTCGTTATTTAAACGTTCAATCTCCTTCTCAGCATCACGTTTTTCTTGAGCAGTCTCTGGAAGCCAACAGTGATAGGGCCCTTTCTTATCATAAGAAAAGCATCCCTAAAACATAAATTCAGAAGCGCCTTTCTATCGTTCGCGAATATAAGATCGTAGGAAACGCTCATCTTTAGTTCGCCAGATTCGATAACCTCCACGTCGGTGTAGAAGAATCACTGACGTTTCGTCAGAGAAAATAACGTTTTTCCAATCTTCTAAAGTCCAGGATTCGTGCGTAAGACACCAAGCAAGACGCTCAGCACGCATCTTCTTCGTCAATCTAGGCTTCCTCGTTGACTTCGTCTTCCGAAAGCCAGCGTTCTTTAGCACACGATAGATCGTTATACCGGAGACATTGATTCCTAGCTTACTAAGATCACCGGCGATATCAGCGCAGGTCTTTTCCCGGCCGTATCGATCTAGGCGCACCTTTAATAGGATAATATCGACTGTAGAAGGATCTTGCTTGGTAGGCCTACCAGAACGAGGCTTATCTTCGACATACTGGTTATCAACCATCGTACGGTGCGGATCGAATCCTCGCTTAATTGCTTCTGCATAGATTCGGTTCACAGAAGGAACAGATAGATCGGTAAGAGCAGCGATCTCAGCAGAAGATTTAGGCGTATAGGCCTTCAACGCAACTACCGTTGCGCGCCTAGCAACTGTAGACTGCTTTGCCATATTATCGTACAGGTGTAGTGGGGGTAGTAGAAGAAGCAGAAATAGAATAGTAAATGAGAGCTATGTATGTGTATTCGCCTGGTAAAAGACTAGTGGTAAAATAATATTGGTCAATGCGCTGCTTATTTCTTTTGAAATGGACCTCCGTACAATCGGCGAATCGTGGCTCAAAAGGTAGTCCCAGAGGCGCAACTCTGAACCGCCAACAAGTGTCCGGCCAATGAGCGCACAGTACCCAGCCTGAACCTCCAAATTCAATCGGTTGTTCCGAACCGGGATAAAGTATTTACCTTTCATGCAGCATCCAGCCATCCGAGAGGCTCTAAATTATACAACCATTCGGTCTTGTAACATTTGAATATTGTTTCCACCCTTCGAGCAGGATTCCACCACCCACCTATCCCTATTTTCAGGAGCAGCCTGGGCCTCCAGTACTGCCTTAAACAATGGTGATGCGCCCTAACGCCAACCAATTACACGCATCCTTTGTGAGCATGGTGGCTTCAGGAACCAATCAAAACTTGCAAATTATCTAGTCCTGGGGGCTTTGTGATTGGTAGTAGTAGTATGAGTAGTACCTGATTCCAGGGGCTCAGACGTGTCGGAGTACACGCAAATATGGCGCCTGTGTAGGAAAAGCTGTTCCATTGTACATGCTCCTTCCATATACTGACTCTATTTCAGCTTTGAAGGCCAATCTGAAGGGAGCAAGGAATCAGAACCGCCAAACATATAACAAACCAGAATGGAGGTCTGGAGGGTCGAGACTTCGTTGGCATTTGGGGCTGGATACGGAGAAGGATTTTCAATGTTTATTCGTGCTTGGCTTGTTTTGGAAGCTTTTGAAGTTGACTAACGATAAAATATAACGGTTAGGAGTTGACCGAATAATTAGTAGCCTGCTAAGAGTTAAATGGTCAACCAACGGGCAAGAGAAGATTTGCAGCCAGTGATTAAACAATTGATTATCGCAGAAATCTGACTGCAAAAAGAATAAAGAACTAATTAATTCATTTATCTGTTCAATAAACATAGTGAAAGAAGTAAGGTGTTTTTTATGTATGATTGGCTAGGGAACATACTCCACTCTATCAAGCGAATTTCCTAATACCAAGGCAGCCTCGCCATAACTATTTCTGTGAAGCAGACGACCCCCAGTGACGGAGAATGAGTGGTACAGGGCCAGTGCATTCTTAGCGCCTGCCCACAATCTAGGCCAGCCGCTTTGTCGGTCGAAGAGCAGATCCAATTGCGGCTCCTCACACAATCACATCTTTTCTGACGTGGCCGAAAAATAAACTCGAGGGGCATCCCCACCGTGTGCCATTGGTGGAAGGCCTGCTCGAGATCGGTGTCCGGGATGCCATATCTCTCAGCAAATGTTTGCTGTACCAATCAAATCCGGCGCCCGGTAGAGATAGGGCAGACAGGGGCCTCGGGCTGGTTCAAGGTCAAAAGCTGTCGCTGAAGATAGAATGCTGCTGTGAGGTGGTCGGCGTGGGCGTGCGTCTCCATGAGACGAGTGACTGTATACTGGTTGGATGTGACAACGGCCAGAAGTTCATCAGCTGACGTGGTGGTAATATTTAGCTCAGCTAGATCCAGATTAAGTACCGGATCAATAATGACGGCCTGGCGAGTATCCGGACAGGCAACGACATACTGCCAAGTTCCCGTCTGGTTCTCAAATATGGGGTGCACTAAAGGTTCCATAGCATCGAAATCAAGACGAGCTTAAAGTGTTGAGTCAAGAGATAGCTTCCAGAACAAGATATAGTCAGTGGTTCCTTCTAGGCTCGATGCGTGGCGTAAAAAAGATGGATCGCTCGCGCCTTTGATAAAGTGTTCGATTTTCCTATCAGATTTGCTCACTTGGAAAGCAGGCTCCGACTCCAAGAAGGTACCGCAGCAGGGATCTGCCAGACTACTAAGAAGGCTGTGGACTCGCTTGTGAAGGCTATCAATCTCAAAGTCAGCACAATAAGGCCAGCCACTATAATGTACGGTAGGAGCTCACTCTTGGTTTTGCTGAGTTGACCGCGAAGATTGCTGTGCTGCTATAAACTTCAATTCAGCCACCATTCATCCTGTCCGCCATTTTGCGTGCGCGTCCATACTATGGCATTCCCACGAGGCTGGTGCGTTTATGGTACTTATCGAGTCCCGTAGTGGGAACAGATAAAAAAGCCCTACGCGCCCACGTTTGTAGGAGCAGGCTTCCTGCCCACCCTCATTGCTATGAGCTCCGTGAGGTAAATTTTGTGCTCCCCCTGGCGGCGTGCAGCCGTGGTGCCAGGGACCAGTACTCGATGATCATACGTCGATATCGAGGAAGCTAAGACAGAACCTATTTACTATCTTATTTTCTTGATTTGCGCATAGAATCTCATCTTAAGCTTTACTCTATGCACCTATAAGACGAGCTTTTGACATGTCAGACGTAAAAAGTGTGATTTCAACTGAATCAATGTTCCTATATAATTGTTTACTGTATCACTCAATATTGACGTAGCCAACCCTGTTCACCAATACGCACTTTGGTTTAGTTTTATTTCAATTCATCGGAATAAGATTCTTCCACTATACTTGTAGAGAAAAGAACTCTGAAGGATGTGTCCCCATGAGGTGTGGTGCATGCCGAGTCACCTCGAAGCAGTAATTTACATTTGGTAGGCAGAGTGTGATCTTGATTCTACCAAAAAGTGGTTAAAGAGGGGGGTTAAGAAGAGTGGTTGGGAAGAGTGGTTAAGAAGAGTGGTTAAGAAGAGTGGTTAAGAAGAGTGGTTAAGCACTACACAGAATAGCTTTACCGACGTATTGTCCGAAAACGCGGCATTACTGATCGAAACGACAGCTCTCAAAGACAAGATCCAGGAATTAGAGGAAACACTGGAGAACATGCAAGCTCGTGTAGATGAACTGTGCAAGGAAAGGCAGGTTTCTACCATCCAGCACACCTCAGCACGTAAGAAACGGGCAATGCCTCAATGACCTTCCTCATTGGCTCTTAAAAAGGTGCTGCCTTCAAGACTCACCACTTATGATTTATATTCAAGACAGCTCTTTGGATAAACTATTCTGTGAAATTTGCGGGGCTGTTGGCAACATTGTCGCTAGCCAAGACGAAAATTCTGTCGCCGCTGGTAAAAAGTAAAAAGTAATTTTTTTTAAAGTGCTTTCCTAAAGTAAGCATTGATTATTACCAGCTCATGTCTGATCTTCAGTCATTTTATTCGGCGAGGAGGTACACGGACAGTGGGGCTCTGCCAATGTGAACCATGGAGCTGCTTGTGCCCTGTGCGCGGCGATTGCCGATAGAGGTAACATCATTATCGTCGTAACACTATGCCGTAGCAAGTATGTCTAGGTTCAGAGATTTGGGATAATATGGGAATCACGCTACGTTTTCTTCGGCGGCCAATATAGATCGATCTCAAACAGGACGACCGATGAAAAGCCAGATACCCAGTGTCAATATTATTTATATATACAGAGATACCTTGAAACATGCAAGGTGGATAGAGCCATCTCTATTGAGTTGTACACAGAAGGGGTAAACATTGAGAATCATAAGATCTCAGCGTTCCGTGACGCTCTCGTAGCAGCTGCTATACGGTGTACAAACTTCCAGTGGTACGAAATATGTCGCGAAGGTGCGGACCTTAGAGTGTGTGGCGGTTGGATCGTAGAACCTATGGAATCATTAGCCCTCCTAACCCATCGCTAAGGCTGCCGCTGTATCTTACCTGGTAGTCTCTCGTTTGCGCTATACGAGTCTTTTATCAGGTAGCGGCGTTCTGAAACGGCCAGCTGCTCTAACGCATGGATCAAAAGGCGAGTTTTTATACGGGAGCCTCTAGGTGTGTAGATTGGAAGCGACGGCAAGCAGGACATCCGAGCTTCTTCGCGTTGGACTCGTAACGGAACTACCCCCGAGCTGGTGGTCTCAGACAGGCTTTCCTACATAGAGCGATATTCCCGTAACAGGTAGTTTCGTTTGCACCTTAATACCTCGCCCGTTCGTTTCACGCCGAACTGCCTGAGGTATGCCCTGGATCTTTCCTTCCAAGACATCCTTCGGTGCCGATACAACCAGGAAAGGAGGTTCATTTTTTCCCATAAAGACCAGGCGATCTTGTTTGTTTTAGAGATCCTGGTTCTAGGCATCTTTTATAATAGGTAAACCACTGAATTAGGATGGCAGGCGAGATGGTGTAAAGATCGGATGCAGTAAAAATTGTAAAGGAAGTCGGTCGAACTTAGGGGTGTCACAGGTTTATCTAGGATAGGAAAGTTCTACAGCGGTCTTGATCAATTGCGGTCTTCCGTTACAACTATGAGTGCGGGCTTGCCCGACAAGACCCTAGTCGAATAGTTCTCTACCAGATACATCCTGACCCTGGTCGGTCTTTGGCTTCTGTGTGATTCGAGGGAGAACAGTGACTGCGAATGAGGAAAGTGCTGTACGATGCTGCCACCAGGTTGTTCATAGGCTGTTCAAGTTGGCGGAAGATGTCTGCAGTTTTGTGAGGTCAAAGTGGTCGTCTGTCAGTACACTACACCGGTTGAGAAACGGTCAATATCCGAGGTTATTTGCCGCCTTCGGGATAATTATTACGCCTAGTCATACTTCGGTTAATGATAAAAGAAAAATCAACGTAATGAACGGTGGTATATAGTTAAACAGACGCGAAACAAAAATGTATATGAATATAATAATGAAATAAAATGATAAATTTGAACCCGGTGGGGCGTGGCACTTAGGGAAGGGATAGCCATATTCAACGGCCGTGTCACCCGCTAAACTCAGCATTTCCCTTTTTTTTTTTGCCATGTTTATTTTATTTTATTTTATTTTATTTAATTTTTTTTTTTTTTGTCTAGAGGTATATTCGGAGCTTGATAGGGAGAGGGCCCCTTGTTAGTGGAAATGGATGAAATTACTTAAACCTTATTAATCTGTAATATAGGGAGATACTGAGTTCAGGTACTAATTGCTAGGCTTGTTTGGGTACGGTCACTGTTCACTTCGAATCTTTAAGGGATCAAATTCCCCCATTTCTTACTACCCTCCATTCCTTATTTCACAGTTTCTCCCCGAAACCCCTGCTTAACTTCGAGATAGTTGCAATGGGTGACCAAAGAAATTCGCAGCGGTATGTAGACCGAATGTCTCAATTGCTTTTATCAGGTTCACCGGAGCCAAACGATATTTAGAGCCCCCGCACGTCAATCGCCGGCTCTGTAGACGACGATTGCCATTCTCAATAGACCGATATATCCGATGAGGAAGGCAAGGCTACCTCCATAGATAGATATAGTGATAAAGAGGGAACTTAGGGATAACGGGCCAAGGAACATACCAAGGAACGGGCCTTGGACGGAGCCAGATCCGTAAAGTTCTTGAAACCTGAGGATTCCACAGAGTCAATGGTGAAAATGATTGAATGTATGGCCGAGTGAGTCTGAAACTGTTGCCTTATAAGATCTCGCGTGCTAACGGCCTTGAATATAGATTGGATGAACGGGTGTAGTAGGTTTCCCTTGGAGGTAGGACTAGAATCCCAACACTAACGCTTCAGATCCGATGCAAAGTCGCTCGAGGGCTAGGACCGGTGGAATCAGGGAATGCAGCGAAAGTATATAGAAATGATTGGTACTATAAAGGCATTGAGTAAAGAAGTGGCCGCCTTACGGAAATAAGTGGAGGTTTTGCCGAGCGATGCAGTCAAAACTCGAGAGACCGTGGGTTCGAAGCGTCAAAGGCAGTGAGGAAATACCACTATGTTCTATAGAGACCTGAAACGAATTATCAAGAACTTTGTTTCCACGTGAAATAATCCTTTGGCCTTCTCCTAGCGGTTACAGAAGTCACATGTCGCCTTCGGTCAAGTTCCGCGCCAGAACCGCAATTTGTGACGTACTATGATAACGATTTATCACCGTGGGTGGGGTTCAGTACTGTAGTCGATCGCTAATAATCGCAGACAGATAATTATGACCGCGATGCTTATCTAGACATTGATAGAGTGGTCTGTAGGAAAGGTCTACGATTTGTTCGGGGAAAGCTCAGTCGTACCCGGATCGAATCAAACTGACCCGCTTTTCTTGGTATATCCACCGTTCCCTACAGACCCACGCACGCAGGGTAATTTTATCATTTTCATCAATCAAGCTAATTATGTCCCGGAGCCACAATGTCGCGGGGGTCCTATAGCAAATCAGAGCGCGTCTGTCATTAAATTTTTTTACCCCAAAACTAATACCACTTACTCCCAATGCTCCGCCAAATTTCGTCGCTTGTTTTTATAGGATTGATCCGCGCTTCCGTCAACTCTATCTCGCTTGCGCTGCGATGAGCATTTGGCCGTTGTGGGGTCTTTTAATTAAATCAACTCGAAGGCGGACCGTAGGTCAATATGTAAGTCTAAAAGGGCCTAGCTCTTCTTATGAGAAAAGCATACGATTACAAAATAGTCTCCGCAATTGTTTCGTCCTAACCGTTTATTATTACCCGATCAGCGTTAGCCAGAGGATCCGCGTTAGCATCAAAATTAGCTATAGCTATACGTGCCGAGGTTTCCGCGCTAGGCAGGGGTTGAATTCCAAATCCATTAGCGCAATCAATAGTATAATCCCCGTTTCTCTTGCTCACAGCCCTTAAGGCTGGAAGGCGTGATGGTTGAAGTTAGTATATCAGTGGTAGATCTAGGAGATCATATCGTATGGACTGTGCGCTATGCATGCTATGGGACGTAAGAAGCTCACGTTCCGTGCCGATAGGGGCCGGGCTGCGGCCCGGTTTCGATCGCTTTGTTTTTGGCGCAGTGAGGAACTAGTCTAAATGTGGTTAGAAAAAAGTGGTTAAGAAAGGATAATAAAAAGAATAATACCTAACCCAGGAAGTATTAACGGAGACATACACGACGTGCCAATATGCATCAACCCAATCTTGCAAGTGTCCTTTAATTCCCTAGTGCCATTCTAATCTGACTTCTTATATGGAGGATAATCCACGAACAGCACCCAGGGAACTGAAGGCTACCTGGCCTGATGAAAACAGCGTTGTTCAATCCAGTCTGAACCACGGTCGCATGCAGATCACCCGGCTTATACGCAATTGGAAAAGATACGTTTAATATGCAAAAAGCGTTGCGATTTGCCCGGGGAAAGCTTAATATGCTCCACCATACTACGGATCGGGCCCTGGTTTGGTTTCCGGAGGGTTCCCCTAAATCCGACGGCCAAGATTGCGTCAATTGTCCTATATCGGGCAGGGACATACTAAGACGGAGTACATTCTGAAAATCCTATTTCCTTCAATCAACTGAACAATTTCAAATTACCATATTCATATCATTATCGTATAACAGGCGGCTATAGTCTCACCTAGTAGCATCCCTCAATCGAGATGACTCCACACAAGCTCTCTAACATCCCGCCATTAGCTTCAAAAGGACGATTTGCGGATCTTCCAGGTCGGCACAAAGTCCTGGCCAATGGCCGGCTCTGATCGGCTTATAAATCTGCCTAAGCGCAATGGCGGTAGTTCAGCGAGATCGTGATATATGGACTAGGCGCCATGCCTAATGCTTCGTGAGCCAGATACTAGACTCAACCTAGCTTAAGTCGAAAAGCCAGGCCATCTGGATTACGTAGGCACAACCTGATAAAGTGTCAGAATAATCGCATAGTCGCCGTTTTGCGAACTTGTCGATACTTTAAACGAAGCACTAGTCAAAAATAAGTACTATAGACGAGTGTATTATGGATGAGGGGGAATTTGATTTTCAGCCTACCGTCGGACTAGCGTCTAGAAATGTCGGCTAATGGCAGGCATCTCTACAGCTTTAATCACGAGGCACGAAACCGATCTTCCGCTCTAAGACATCCTAATTCGGAGGGCCACCATAATCTCCGCCGAAGGGCCGTTGGCCGGATGAGATTAAATGGAGAAATGTACAAGCTTAATCTGCGCGACCTAAGGGAACAGAGTGTGACCGTGCAATCTCCGGTCTGGTGTATCGAATACTGGACGATACCTGTCTAGGTGGCGTTATATATACTACATAGGTCACGGACTACGTAGACGATGAGATGATATTTGCTGATTCATGTTCTCTGGCTAGATGAACAACCCCGTAATGCCTCCATGATAGTACACTTCCTCTGCAAACCGACTCAACTTCTATTCTCTTCAAAACTGCGGTATATATTGGCTAGCTGCCGGGAGCGGTTGGTGGTTGGCTTGTGTTGGCGCTGGTTGATTGGTCAACGGAAGTGAATAGCTTTGAAGCGAGTTAGTACCAAGAGAACCCATCTGGCCGTTATACACCGGCCAGGAAGGTTGTAGTACATCAGAAGCAGGGAAGCCAGCAAATGTAAGCTTGTTTTTCTCTGCGGTTTTCTCTGCCTCTATCTTCTTCTCCAGCTGGCTCTGCGCATATTGAAAATTGCCGCTGACCTCCAGTAGTATGGGTAACAGATTATCACTGGCTGTGCTACCAACCTGTGCAGCGTCGAGTTGTTGTTATTTCAGACTGGATATTTGGAACTCAAGTGTTTGAATCCTGGCCAGATTCTGGTCATTAGTGTCACTCAGCTGGCGAATCTTTGCCGTGGCTTAGGTTTTTTCCGCCTCTAGTCGTTGTATTGATTGTAGGAGCTCATCCCGCTCTCTATTAGCGTCCTTGAAACCCTGCAAGTATCGTCGATGAATAACACTCTAGTGCTTTCCTTTAGAGGTCTTCGCTATTGGCGAGGGGCTCTAGATTCCACATTCGGGTGAGTACTTGCTTTCACGAGATCAGTAATTACCGGACGTACTAAGGGTGTATGGAGGGATGCACCTTAGGTGCCTGGCGGAGAGCCACTATGACCGGTGGTAGGACGGCGTCGAGTCCGTTTTGGAGCAGCATCTGACTCGGAACTGCTATAACCAGCATCAGCTGAGGCTTCGGATGTCGTCCTACGGGAAGGTATATCGAGCGTTAGCACGCCGAAAGGGGTGTCTTTGTAAGATGGAGTGAGTTTAGCATTGACCGTTCGGGTGGACAACGTCGGCTCTTATAGGTCTCCGGCGTACGCGCTAGTA
Source organism: Penicillium flavigenum (assembly GCA_002072365.1). Lineage (NCBI taxonomy): Eukaryota > Fungi > Ascomycota > Eurotiomycetes > Eurotiales > Aspergillaceae > Penicillium > Penicillium flavigenum. The sequence continues at coordinate 45,190 of MLQL01000080.1, read as the reverse complement.
GCCAGAACATTTCGGAGTTAGTCCCCTGCCGCTGAATTTGCGCCGTAGTATTGCGAGGTTGCGGATCGGATGCCTAGTCATTGGTCTATGTTAAGACAACCGGCCCGCAATAATGGTTATCCTATAATTTCCACACTATGGTTATATTGAGGGTCGGTGGTCAGCCGTTAACTATCACTTAACCGGTAGGTTTCTCAACGATGAACTTGCTTCGTCGTCTATAATTCTGCAGTTAGGTTTTGAACATTGTCACGACGGCGTACTCTTTCTATCAGTAGGTAGCGCTCATTCACATATCCAATAAACATTATCATTGGAATCAGATCCCGGTCTCATTCAAACTGCCTAAGCTTTGCCAGACCATGCAATTTCGCTAAGTACCCGACCGCCGCTATCCGTGTATGTTAGTGATCTACCTAGTCTTTTCGGTTACTCTGGACGGTATACTTTGGCCCGGACTTCCCGCCGCTAAGTACTCGAAAAGCTCTATCAGACAGCGCGTATCGCGCCGAGCAGGAACTGGTAGTGGTTAATTTCCGGTTTACTCACTCCTCCCGATACATCAAGCAGTCCATCAATAATCGCCAATCTACAGTATGGTACACGCCGTAAGATATTTGCGGCAATAGTAGTGGATCATACGCCGATCTACGTTCGTAAAAAGGTAGGTTTTGGGCGATCTGTGAATATAAGAGTCTGATTCGTTGGACCTTATAAGCTACTCCACATTCGAATCGGTCGCGACTCAATAGTGCCGCCACTCAACCAGATATCGAGAATGTATTGTAGGTTAACATAGATTTATCCCTGTCGCATAATTTCCGTGTTCCCATTATTAGAAATCATATACCGGGGTACGCGATTTGGCTCAGTCTCGACCGTGTGGCACGCGTTAAGTCTGTCACATGCGGCACTGGCCCTGTTGGCCTTCCCTTGCGGGTTTCTTTCCGTTGTCGCAAAGACCAGGTTCCCTTAGTCTTTAAGCTGGCTGTGTTTACTCGCCGTTAGCCGAGGGTATGCTATCAGTTTGGCGTGTATAGCGGTTTCTCTGTGAAAATGTGAAAACGTGCTACGAGTCTTGGGTTGACAGTGTATACTACTCCAATCTTCTTTGCCATTTCCGTCCTAGCCGGTACATAGGCATATTAGGGTTGGAGAGCACGAAAAGCCTTGCTACGGTCACAGGCGGGAGGTATATAAGGCACTGGGTGATTTCATCGTTGCATTGCACAATGTAGACGTCGGGTTCTCCCCACCGCTTCAAACTTGGGCCGGTTAACCGTATATGGTCCAAAAGAGTTCGGTCGGACCGTTTAAGACCCGTAAGATGTGAGCCTATTGGAAGTCCAAGGAAACTCTAGTTGGAGACTGAATATTGACATAAAGCTATATATATAAGCCTAACCTCCGTTGCTCGAGTATGCTTCCTAGTGCTTCCGTCAGACCTATCTCCTCGTTACTCCGATTAAGACACACCTTAGTGGCTGTCTTTATTCTGATAGAATGGATTCCTCGGTAGGCTTACTAGACCCCTTTTAAGCTCTATCTAACTCTATAATAGGAATATCTTCGACTCCTCGCGAGGCTCGATAGTCGGGCAGTCCGGGCAGAACGAGCCTAGTCCAAACTTGAACAAGAATTGAGCGCCTCTAGGGCTGCCGAGAAGCAAGCGATAGAAGAGCTGGGCTATGTGTCCAGATTAGCGGATATTTTCTTTGAACTCAGTCAAATTCTGGGCGGCGTGGTAGATCATTGGCTGAAGGAGCGCGGAACCAAAGAACCCGGCTAAGAGCCGGAGTCAACAAAGGTAATGCTTGATGTGTTGTTAAAATAGTTGGAAGCATAGGAGTTGGCCAATAGCGGTGGAAATTCCGATGATACCTCGGAAAGCGGTGACACAAAGGCAGCGGTATAGTGCAGCTAAGTTATGGCTAAACGAGAGCTTACCGTGTATCGTTCCTTGTTCACGCATATTGGTTATTGCTTGTGAAATGACTGGATTTGTTTACGGCTTGGTCGCGTGTAGAACCGTCGTAATATTCTTTTATCTACTTTGCTATGGCCGTTCAAACGGATTCGTTTCTACATCTGCCTATATATGTGCCGTCGTATTCTTAGTTCAGTTTATAACACCTCTTTCCTTGAAGCCGCCACGGTTACATTTCAATTTGTACTAATTATAGAAACCAACAGATTTTCTGTCGTGCTTAGAAGCTGACGCGAGAGCTTCAACATGTTCTGGAAGACGACCCTTCTAAGTATACCATCACCGAATCGCTACCCCGGACTCAATCTGCCGCCACACTGGAAAATGCATTCGAATGGGACTGTATTCGACGATCGGCAGCTCCATCGCCAGAATTAATTTCTAAGGAATTCCAGAAGCAGAAGATGCAACCAGACAGCTCCGAGCTCGGTATGCAAGTCCAATATGAATATTTCTCTCAAATCAATACTGAATCATATAGCAGAGGGCTATTGTTGAGATGGTGAAGGGGCTGCTCCTCAATAAGCCAGAATATATGCTCGTCGTTGGCGGGAGGCAAAATAGGGGCTGCAGAGTGGGGGATGTGACGAGCCAGATCTCAAAGCAAGAGAGTGCATTTCAACGAGAATACTAAAGACAGAGAAGAAAGAGAGAGAAAGGAAGCAAGATCTGGCGAGCTCTCTGATAAAGCTAATCAAACCAGAGATCTATGCAAACCATGCAAACCCTGTCCTTGCTCGCTAGGCGAGAGCAAACAAATAAAGCAAACTAATCAAAAACAGATCTGGCATGTGATATCATCAGATCGTAACATAACCCCGGTGCGAAAATCCATCTAGTCCCTAGATGCACGAAGACTGGCAATAGCGGTATCGTAATCAAAGGTGTCACCAGACTCGAGAACTGAGAGATCCATCTTGTCATTATTGTGTGTATTCGAAGAAGCTGTCGTGTGCGTGCTTGAATTCGAATGTGTGGTGGAGAAAGAATAGCCGGCGAGCTGCTGTACGACGCTGACAAACTCTGTGTATGTACGGGGAAGGTTCAATTGCTGGGAAAGGCGGTTCCGAAGTGAGCTTTGAAGACCTTTGCGAAAAGTGGAGATCTTTGTGACGTCGGGCCAATCCTGTCCTTTGGCTTCGTAGAGAACACGTTCAAACTTAGCGATATAAGCTGCGAGAGATTCTTCGGGAGACTGCTTTATCGAAAGGAGACGATCCTCTGCTTCTTGAATCTTATTCGGGTTATCGTAGACACGACGAAGAGAGTCGAGAATGGTATTGTAATCGTGAATGCCGGAGTCACGCGCGGCGGTGAGCTGGGGTAGAACCATAGCCTGAACCTGGCTAGCGAGATTGAGATAGACGTAGTAGAACTGAGCTGTAGAATCTCCTATAGCGGGTCCGTCGATTGCGAGCTTAGCACGGATTGCGGCATCCCACGTATCGTACTTCACTGCGAGACCGGTGAATTTCTCGGGATCGGGGAGAGAGCTTTTAGGACGTTTCGACGAGAGAGATTGTGTGGGTGCTTGCTGGAGAGTATGCTGGAGGCTCTGAATTTCATCTCGGAGATTGTCGATAGTAGAAGAAAATTCTGCGCGAAGCTCTGCACGAAGCTGTTGAATGGGATCCATTTTGACGATAGGATCTGGTGAGGTAGCGAGGTGAAAAAAATCTTGCACTGGGACCTTTGCCTGGGAAAGTGGAGAAGAAGAAAAATCCGGGGAGAAAATCCGGGGGTGGAGTCTTGATATGAAGGGTCCAGACAGTCTCTCGCGCTCAGCTTACTGAATGTCCCGGAGCAGCCCAATCTCTAGTTCACGCACTTGGGTACGCCACGTCACCGAGCTGTCCATAAAGAGAGAGTTACTTCGAACTGAGAGGTAGCAGTAACCTCTGTACAGCTGTACGAGAGCGAATGCCGATTCTCATCCACAGGCCTTTGCAGAGAGGGTCTTTAGTATTATGTGACGAGCCAGATCTCAAAGCAAGAGAGTGCATTTCAACGAGAATACTAAAGACAGAGAAGAAAGAGAGAGAAAGGAAGCAAGATCTGGCGAGCTCTCTGATAAAGCTAATCAAACCAGAGATCTATGCAAACCATGCAAACCCTGTCCTTGCTCGCTAGGCGAGAGCAAACAAATAAAGCAAACTAATCAAAAACAGATCTGGCATGTGATATCATCAGATCGTAACAGGGGATGTCATGGTTTGTTTTCGTCGTAGTTGGCGGCCCTGCTGGAAAATAGTGAGGCATTGTCAGGCCAAATGGTTATAATAAAAAGTTCTGTTGACGTACCGGCCGCTACCATTCATACTGCGTGGGGAGTGTGTTTATCGAAGGTTGTTGTCGATTTCTTGTAGCGTGTGAAAGCCGGTGATGAAAAGGTATACGCTGACTGTTTGTGCCTACTATGTAGGATATGCTAGTCGGCCAGCCGTTTGCCGGTAAAACAGACTGGTGGTACCCATCTTGCTGAGTTTGGGTGGCTTCCTCTGTTTGACTGGCCTGGGCGTATAACCGGTCTATCCATCTTTGGGCGCACTTTTTAGTTCGGGAGGAATGACGCCTACATTCTGCGTATAGCATGTACCTTGCGGCCTTTGAGAGTCCTATTGTAGGTGAATGACCGGTAGGCAGATCTTAAAACATCTTAAGGCATATCGCTCTATCTATCCGTGAATCCTTAGACACAGGATTTTGACAACGGACTCTATTGTCTTCAACCTATCGGCACTCTAAATGATGAGTGGGATCGCTAACAATTTGGCCGAGGAGTGACTGAAGATAGTCAGAGCTCTAGTGCATATTATTGGATAGTACGGAAGGATATGTAGTGGGTACAATAACATCAAAGGAAAGATATCAGGTCAGAGAAAATGAGGAATCTTGGTAAATTTTAAGGGGTACATTCTTCATATTAATAAAGTGCTCCGGATGGACAGTGAAATCTCTCGTGGACCGGACGGTCAAAGCGTCTAGTGAAAGAGAAGAGCCCTAATGGCCTTTGGTGTATCACCCCTACAATCGAAGCTTCTATGTTGCACATGACGAACGCTTTTCCCTTCTCCTAGGAAAGCAATACAGGTTCCTAGGAACACTAGGGTCTCTCAGGTCCTTTCACAGACTTATATTATAGAGATCATTGTTACTTAAGCGTTTTTATAGCCAATAGGTGTCCGCCTTTACCAACGGCTGAAGGCTGCTAGGTTCCTGGGAATGGAAGTCAGGCTCCTGGGGCTCAAATATGGGCTCCTAGGACTGTATGGGCTCCCAGGAATACCCGTGTCGTTCCCGGAGCACCCATCCGGTTTCCAGGAACACATATTCAGGCTCTAGGAGACCGAGTGCTTCTGGGAGCTCAACCGTCTGCCCTGCAAGCCAAGGGCCTCTAGATTATCGCCACTCATATCACTACACAACCTCATGTATAACAGATTCTGGTAGCAGAGGGGTTTTACTATAAAGTCTCAAATAAATTCATCGTGGTACGGTTTCTAGTCGCTATCACCTCGATACAATTTTTACCTTATATCCACGTACCACACTCGAGATGTCAGACTCTCAATGGCTTTGGGATCCCTTGAGTGTCTGTGAAATGGGGCCTCTTAGGGAAATTAAGACCTGTTGTGGAATTACTAAGAAAGGAGATGCTTGCAAGCTGATAGTGAAGAAAGAGACCCTCAAAGAAGGTCGTCACAAGTTGAACAACCTAGCACGAGGCTCATTCAATCTTTCTACTCTTGACTCTCAGCTTAGCGACCTTGTATCATTCTTTCTCTGCAAACAGTGGCATCGAGAGCGTCAGCACAATGATATTAAACAGCGGTGGTTTGATGCAGCCGTGCGTAATCAGGCCAATGTACAATAATCCCCACGCCAGCGTTTTCCACAAATTATCGCGGAAGAAATCGACGGACCGCAATAGGAACCAGCCAGCACTGCCTCGGAGACAGATGGGTTTGCTCCTATATGGGGTGTTGACGAGGCTTTTGCGAGGCTTCCTATCTCCATATGGCTGGAGGTATCTCGGCCTCCTGGTCGGGATATCACACCAGACATGCTCACAATGGACCGGTTGCCCCGGGATGTTTCATCGGATGATCCGGCCATTTTGTCCATTCATAATGAATACGGTGGACTGCACTTCCTCCAGATTCACACCATCCGCCTAGGGTCCTGCCCAGGTGGTGAGAGGTGCCCTATTTGCTTCGAGGGCAATAGCGACGAACTGGTCATGTTGCAATGCGGTATATATAAGGGGGTGGTTCATTTGGGGTGTATAGAGGGCTGGCTCGCCCATCGTTTACCGGGAAACAACGCCTCTTGCCTAATATAGTACGTAACTTATTACCCTCTAATCCTCCGGTCCGTTCACTAATACAGATATAGTCGATGTCATGGACCGTTCCACGCTCTCTTACGCTCGTCGGCCGTTGAAAATTCTATAGGCGAATCGATAGCAGAAACACCTCTCGAAGACTCATACACACTAGTAGAAGAGACAAGTGTGCCAACAGCACCTCCGCAGCGTCGGTCAACCCAGACTACCCGGCGTTCAGACCGTCTTCGGGTCTCCTCAAGCCTATCCCCTTTCCGTCGATCACTTCGATCGAGACGGGTTCCCGATCGCTTCCTACCCTAGGTGTATATTCCATATAAACGAATGCTAGTTTACGAATGCACGAGATCAATGAGTTTCATAGGATCAGATTTGTCGTAGGGCTATGCGCAACGTTTTTAGTTTCATTTCTGAGTGAAGACAAGAAAGTCATGTTCAATTCGGTTTTGGGGTGCATTGAACCGGTTATATTTTGCGGGGTGGTCTATGAACAGATATGGTTGGACCTTTCCCGGGCCGGTTTCACCGCGTTGATCGTTTTTCTGACGCATCTTTGAACGCTTGACCTAATAAAGCTGGACAGCCATGAACACAAGCAGCCACGCTCGGCTCAGTGTCAAGCTAGCACTGCAGCGAGGAGCCATGACCTTACAATCTTCATGGCCTCATTATACAAATAGTAATTGTCTGAACGTCTCTGGGTACAATTTTCCACTACCCAATATTGACGCCTTGAGCTATACCAAGTCTTCCTTGCAGGATGGATCCCATAAAGCGCCAGCCTTCTCGACCTGAGCCTATATGGCGTGACGGAACGCCCGATTAGGCCGCTTTGGAAAGAACATCTCGTCCTTCTGCGCCGTCTTCCAGGCCCCAGCCCGGTCTAGTGGTAATCCCTTCTACTCTGCCTCTTCCTCATCCTGCGCAGCAGAAAAGTCAAATGGAAGGTCGGAATATTCAGCCGGTCTTCGAAAGTCCATGGTTGACTTACGAGGCGATCGTGGTGATCTCTCAAGGACAGTCTGTCTTTCTGGCCCGACACAGAAAATACAAAGCGACACTCGTCGATATCCACCTTTTAAAGCAGCAATTCTCATCCGTTAAGCCATTGCTAGAAACAATCAACCAAACGTCACACCCCAGCTTTCTAGGTCTGGTGGGGTGCTATTATTAGGAGGAGCAGGTATTTCTGGTTCGGGAGCTAGTAGAGCTCTCGGTAAGTCACATCCTCGCATCAAGATATACTATCACTGAGGATGAAATTGCTGCAATTGTTCGGCCGGTATGTACTACTCTTAATGGTTGACGCGGGAAAGCAAACGGTGCTTATGCCCGATAGGTTCTCGGAGGAATTCAATATCTGCGCGGTCACGGGAGAGCACTCGCTGCCTTGAGTGCCGATACTATTCTACTCACGGAACTTGGTGGGGTCAGGATCGGTGAGTAAATATTTGGGCATAACTAGCGGGCCACATAAGCATGAGATTCTGATAGTTGACTATGTCGTAGCGGGAGTGGAGCATAGTTGCCAAATCAATGTAGCCGAGATGGACGCAGCCACTATGAAGCTGTTTGCCTTAGCTGAGATGGTGGAGAGGCTACTTATGAAGAATCCTTCACAATATCCATGGAGTGCCGAGATAAAAAATCTGCCTGAAGAGCTAAAAAGATGCGATTCACCGGAAAAGCTGCTACGCGTAAGCCTTGACCTCCTCCCAGCCCTCTGCATCATATACTAACCAAACAGAGCAAATTGTTCAAGCAATTGGGGGATGAGGGCGAACTGAAGATGCTAGTGAACGCGGCCAACAAGACTACTTACCACAATCTAGAGTCATACAAGCGCATATGAACGTGGTAATGCGGAAATGCGGCGGAAATCCGTACCTCTTGCCGTTTGGCAGATGAGGAGAGACGATTGAAGGTACTATTCGTTTTGTACTGCGGATGGTACAGAATTTGGAGGCAATCCGCAGCCCCATCTGAGGAGGTAGATTGCGGGGGCTTTTTTGAAATACAGATATATTATCCACATTACACTAAGTGCTCACTATTATGCAACAGAGATTACCATATACTTCAAGCCAAATGGTGACGACTAGTTGATCACTGTCCTGGTTGGAAGATATAGACAGGCATGGGGAAATTTCACTATTTTTGTTCGTTGAAGAGCTGCCCTCATATATTTATTGCCAGCAAAAACATTTCAAGGGACTCGGCGTTTATATGATCTAGCAGCAAATATTTGATGCAGTTCCTGTCCCGGATGCATGCCTGGATCCAAGGCGATATTCCGTATCGGTCCATGGTATTGGGATTGCCGCCTCTTGAGAGTAGCAGGCTCACCAAGTCTCTGCTAGCCCTGAAGACGGCAAGCCAGAGCACTGTTTGGCCCTCGCGATTTGGAAGATCGATCTTACACGAGGGTGTTGAAGGAGCTGGTTCACAACCGCACTCTTTCGCCACACTATACCACAGAGCACTCTCGCCATCTGCGTTTCTCCTATTCACGTATTTTTCCTACGCAGCAAGAGATCGGTAACCAGCTCCGAACCATATTTTACCGCCGTCATGAGGGGAGAAACCGTCGCGCTCCGCATTCACGTCAGCCCCGTAAGAAAGCAAGGTCTTTGCGAAAGCGTGATTGTTGTTTTTAGCGGCCTAGTGAACCGCCTAACTGTTTTGGTGCCTTATATTATATTTGATCAGGGCTCGGCGGAAATATCACCTCCCTGTAGGATGCTGGCTATAGTCTAAAGGATCTCGGTTGGGCAGTCGAGAATGGAAACCTGCACGACATTGTCAGGATTCGGAAGGCTTCACCTGTTTATACCATGATTTTGGAGGATTGTTTTCAGTTCGTAGAAAAGAAGACAAAACGTGCTTAGATGATTTTTATCGGTTCCAATTTGACTGGTGATGGCAATAGAGTGATGAATGTAATGTAACCAGATTGTTAAACGTTTTTGAATTAAGGATCCTACAAAGGCGATATGACGAGGGCAAGGGAAGCTTAAATCATACTCGTGGTCACTAGTTAAGCATCACTTTCCTCCTACCGACTAGTGGTCCTGAGTATCTGCTTGGCTTCTGGGATTGCTGCTCGGTTCTATAGAGACCAATTCCATAGTAGACATGCATGGGCTTTTGAGGTTGCTATGATTGAGATTCTACGGAATTTGTGCATTTATACCAAGGACTAGACTTGGTCCAGTTAAACGGAAAGAACAGCCCCAAATGACATACTCTAGGTACCGGGTGATGACGTTACAAGCTTAATTGAAAGCTAGTAATACCCCAATATGAGTTAAATCATCTGCTAGATTAGCTTCCTGATTTGTCTCATTCGAGCCATCACACATTGATCCAGAGACGCGGCTTCTAGAAAGCTATTGGAGATACGAGATTATTTGTCCGTATCAGACACGGTCCTCGCTTCGCTGACAGCGCGTGTCAATGGAGCGGACTTATCTAGGGTAGGGGCTCTTATGGTGCATATGTAGATGGCGCTAGTAACAAGGAACTAAAGGCGATCAAGCGCACTGATTCCGTATCAGTGTTCCATCTATAAGAATATTACAAGTATACCTGGTCACGCGTAATCCCTTAATTCCTACTGGTGGTTTAGTCTGTCACGTGCTCTTTTTAGCCACTTTTGGTTAGACGCGGTATCTACCCAGCAAAATGCCGGGTGGTGATTGCTTCGAGCTGAGTACAAGAGACATAACTAAACTCTTGGCAGATGGAACGGGATCCTGTTGGTAGTGCAATAATATTTATATGGAGGCATAAATAGTGTTCCGCGTATAAATTCGGTTGGCGTATAATAGGTGCAACTGCTTTGTGAAAGGTGAGTATAGGATATATATAATGACTAGCACGATCTGATGTTCCAGCCACGAACCTAGTGAACCTGGTCCTGTATGGCCTGGGAGAGCCCTTCGCGCTTGCTATCTCCTGCTAATGCGTCGTAAGACAAATACCCACGTCCGTAATCGCAACAACGCGTATTTTGCACGGCCATAGCCGCGTTGCGATAGGCGCAAAAGTGATATATCCCAAAGCGGGGGTTCAACTGCAGACCCACCTAGGAGTCCCCACTGGCCGGATCGCTATCGCTCACAAGATACACGAACACCCGATGACAAATGTCAGTCAAGACACCTCGTGGCGTATCGGAGCTAGCACCATGGTGTCTATGCTATCATAATATTCACGTTGCCTGCCTCCATACAGCATGCCCCCCTCATGCGCATCGTACTCCTGCAACACCTATATAGCTTTGGTGATCCCTCCACTGACACGAACCAACTCGTCTTCTAGTTGAGTTGCTCGAGATAAATTACTATCCAACTCGTCCTGGAGTTGACGAATTTTCGTGTGTAATGTGCGATTCTCGCCGAGGGACTCCTGGAGATGGATACTGGTGCGGTCAAGCTCGTTCTTTATTTTATTATTAGCGCATTCCAGCTCGCGGATCTTTGCTATAAAAGAGCCGTTTCCCTCCTCGTCAGTACGGGCTGACCCAGACTATATTCAAATTTAGCACTGCGTTAGCCTCAGACAACTGTCAATCGCTATGCCCACCTCTTCTCTTGGCAGATGGTCCCGTTTCAATTGGGCAACCTGGAGCGTCTGCGGAGTAACTGCCTTAAGCGACCGGCCCAATTCGTCGCAAATGGACCTGTATAGGCCCACACTTCCACTGCTCAAATTTGACTGCAACAGGCTCTTCTTGGACTCCGTCACCGACCAAGCGTATTTATCTCCGACTGATGGCTGTAGGCGGACATCGCTGGGAGCGACGACAAGACCAAGTCGATCATCTGACAATTAGTTTCGCTCGTCAGGCGGAGGAAGACTATAGCATATATATATGGGCTGCTAATGCCTCACGACACTGTTGTCTGAAGAAAGCGCGCCTTTCATTGCTTGTGAGTACTATGATTGTATTTGATCTGTTCTGTCAAACAAGGCTCAAACCCTTGATATATGTTCAGTTTAGGCGCTAGGTATCGTACGCCTCGACGACTTATCGACTGAAGATGATCTGATTGTCGTTCAAGCATCAACAACCCAGTCGGGCCAACCGGTTACCGTTACCGATGACCACAGTTGACCGACCGTTGGAAATTGTCAACTGGCTATGAAGTCCCACGACAATGGTATTAGCAATACTCGTCAGATTTGTGACCATAATCTGGATAATTGACGTTTTCGACCATACGTCCTCATGCGACGCATTTCACCCTCGCTCTGGGCTGATGTTATCTAACTTCTGCCGCTTGTTAGACCAGTCGGGCAGCCTTTCCATCCAAACCACGCTGGAGCATGTCCGCCTGGACAGATGACTTGAGGAAGGGGAATAAGATGATTACCTCTGTTCCTATGTAAAAGCTCCGAGCCTAAGCCCATTTTCCTCGTGAAGAACCATATGGTATGTCACTTGTGGGCCGTAAGTTCTCCAAAGTTCTGTCTCGTTATCTTTCCAGCTAGCTACCAACTTCCCCGGTAGAGATTGCTTCAGAATAACTCTCTGTGGCCGAAGTGTGTGCCTGACATGCCGTACCGTTTGCATTTTGCTACGCGGTCGAGAAGACCGTCGCCGATAGCATACTTAGGACGTTCTCTATGATATGGTCGCAGAAGACCATAGCGTCCTATACTGCCGCTTCGCCGGAATCTCTGCACGAATATTGCCGGTGCTTTGGACTATAGCGATCTTCGCCTTGTAACCGTTTCGGGATATCACCAAAGCTGCTAGCTTGAGCCCCTCCCTATGACATCCTGCCAGTTTGGCATTGCCTTGCTCGGATGTATGACCAAGCTGCAAGACTTCAGGCTGAATTTGAGCACAAGGGTTCACCAAAATGACTCGATCTGCTTTCTTCTCATATTTGATATATCCTAGGGCCCGACGGCGCTGGCGCGGTTCCTTAGGGTCTGGTACGATGATCGATACGCAACCACTTGTCTTCGTAGTATGGCCGAAAATCGAGGCGGTCTAGTTCAAAATGTTCTAAGATGGTATCCTTCCTATCTCACGTTAGCGTGGTCGAGAACAACGTGGTTCACCTTACCAGTTCTGGTATAACTCCTGAAAAGCAGCTGGAGCATCCTAGCCTTGTATATAACTCGAGAGATAGCGAGTGTGACACTCATCTAACGCTCCAAACCCCGAGCCTGCAAATCGTGTTCGAGTTGCTCGCTTGCTTGTTTCTCCACCTCGCTTGGCAAACACTCTTCGCTCTCGCAAAAAGAATCACTGGCTGGTAGGTCTATCAGAGCAGAGCATATTAGGACAGACTATGGATATCCGAATCGTTAGGAATTGGCCTAGGCTTTTATAGACGGATTGGCCAAGTGCGCTAGCCCACTGGCCAGCCAGCTTCTGACGGGTTGGACCCAACGAGCACCCACCCTTCAGTTTAAATGGGCTATTTATTAAATCAACCGTTCAAATTCGATTTCCGTTAAACCTATCTAACTAAGCGTTTATCATGTCTCTTGGTCGTTGTGTCTTTGCACTGTCAGATTGTTTCTCCAACTATCAATAATCGCATCGGGGTTTAGAGTAACTTCTAGGGCCTTGACTATCAATCAGATATAGGACGGATCGAAATTACTTTTATCACTTCCACACGGAGATTCTTTCTGGTCCCTAGGGGTTCTAGAATGTTGACCCAGCAAACAAGCTGAACAGACGGATGTCTGCCTACTCGTTTGGAGATGTGATAGGACACAGAGTAACTAGACTAAATTTGAATACCACCCTAGATACGCGCAGATCTTCAATTAAGCACGAGAGGTCACACCTGAATGGTTCGAGGCTCGATATTATACATGACATCGTCGGCAGCGGAGCGCTATCTGTATCGGAGGGGCCGCTGGCTGCAGTAAGTGTGCTACCCGAGTTTCCTCAATCATTTACCACTAACTAGCATCGCAATATCCACCAAACAGGCTGAGATAATTATTGTATGGCTGGCCGAGAGGCTTTGTCCAATTAAAGTACGTGCCCTTGCCAAGACGGTCGGAAGCATCCAATAATATGCCTACAATCAAGTATTCTTTGTTTGCCGATGACACTTCAAGCGTTAGGGCTAGGATCGTGAATGTGGCATAGGTCTGGTCTCATAAATGGTCCAATTTCAAAGAAGCCACCAAGGTTCTTTATCTAGCAAACAAAGAGAACCAACGTTGTGAATTGACTATTTAATTCCGTCCCCTCACCCACTCTTTACACTATGGGCATCTATAATAAACAATATTTCCCGATATTATCAGTCCCGATCACCAGTAATGACAGAAAACACCCCCTTGTGGCCGATGGAGGAAGGTTCATCCTCCCAATCACAGATACCACGTCTACTAGTTGAAAAGCGACGGAATGTCTCTCTTGCTTACACAGAGTGTCGCCAAAAGCGAATCAAGGTTAGAATATAATGAATTATTCATATCCTAATGCTGACAGGATCTAGTGTTCTGGTACAGCTCCATGTGCGAACTGTACCGCGAAAGGTTGCCAATGTTTCTACGGCAGTGATCGCAGACGCAAAGCTTATAGCATTGAGTTGTCTATGTTGTATCAAGCACTACTCTACACCGTGGTCAAACTCCGCTCTGGAAACCCGGATACTGTGAGGTCATTCATTTTACAGATCCGAGCCTTGCAAAGCGCTCGAGATGGAACGAGTTTTCTCCTTAGTGAGAGCAGACAGGATGATCAGGCTGTCTAATGTCGGATGATAGCTGGGCAAAGATGAAGGGAAGATGAAGGATTTGCCATAAAGTATAAATACGCTAGGGGTGGAAGAGGTGGAAAAGGTGGCGGAAAAGTGAGGAGAACAAACTGCGGCAACAGCGCTTTAGTGCCATTTCAATAATATAATGAATACTTGACTTGCTGAGCGCCAAGAGATGCAGCCGCCCAATCGCCCCAACGAGGCGACCATATTCCTGAATACACGTCGCTAGATATGGATGCACGGAATATGCATGCAATGACTCGCATATATTGAACCCACAGAATCGAGAACACGTTGCAAGTCTTCCTTGCTCTTGCACGTAAAAAACAGCATCACTTCTCTTGCGCCTTGAATTATGAGGCTCATAAAACTTTCCCCTCGTACTTTTGTAGGACATCCGCTCTAATATACTATTCGAGTAGGAGGTGTGCAAAGCTATAACAATCTGCCGTAGTACTTTCCTACGTCTTCTAGAAAAGATAACTATAAATATGTCAGAATCTCTTGCTATTCCCGTCACCAGACTAGCAAAATTTGGCTTCCTTAAATTGGCGGTCCTCTGACTATCAGAACTTAACGTAGGCTTCTCATCATGTCTCCCAGCACCCAAAGCCCTTCAAATGCAAGCCAATGTGTTGCACCTTCATCAGTTGACAGCGATGGCCTTAAGAAATTCCTTAAACTAGTTAGTATGCTAGCTTCAAGTCCTGAATCCCAAACCGTGTCCGCCATTCTTAGAGAAATCGCCTACCAGCGGGAATAAGTCCACGATAGAGACAAAGAGCTGAAGAAATCCTAAGACCAAGTGCTCGATCTAGAGGAGAGAAAGCGAGTCACTATCGAGGAAATGTTTGCAGCTAATAAGGGCGAAAAGGCAAAGCAAAAAGACGCTCTTAACCGCGTCGAGTCACTTTGTGCATCAGTTAACCAGAAAGACAAACGTCTTGCCGAATACTCTAAAGAAGTACAAGGTCTCCGCCAGCAGGTAGACAGCATCAAGTCATCATACTTATTAGAACTCGACAAAGTTTCTCAATTAGCGAAGGACATTAGCACACTCTAACAGAATTTAAAGGAGAAAGATAAGACGATTGATAGGATGAAGGCAGCTAGATCAAGTCTCAAATCAATGTTTTCATTAGCGCAGAAGAAGATAGAAGAGCTGGAAGCTGAAAAAGCCTCTTTAGATCAAGCACTATAAGCGAGCCAAGGCCAACTCCAAACCCTAGAAAGTTTCACTGTTTAGCAATTGGAGCTAGACGAAAATTCAATGTGAGCTGCATTGTGCGCATTTGGCAACGTTCGTATGCTAATTGATCTCACCTAGAATGGCCAGCTTTTCAGATCTATGGGTCTTTGCTTCAAGCGAGGTATTCGCCATTTTGAGAGAGGACCTTGATGAGGAAGTCTTGAAGGTATGCCTCTGTCTGAACCCGCTTTATGAACATATCCACTCATCGTTCGACTAAAAGGACAAATCGATCTGGGACAAGCTTCGAAAAGAAAATACTAAAATTGCAGAAAATAATATCCCTCTGGTACCTTCAAACTCTCTCGAGGCTAAAGGAATGCGTCTAGCTATAACAATGGCCTTTCTGTCGAGGGAACTTTGTAAATATATTTTCCAGCCTAATTACCTTTTTCCGGATGATTCTGAGATCTAGGGAGTCCTTAGTCACCTCGCTAAGAATAATACCGAGAAGGAAAGTTTCTGCCGACGTGTTCTTCTCTCGTTTGATCAGAGTGCCGAGGAAAAAATTCGCCAGATAAGGATACAGATGGTGATCCGCAATGTATCGTCATATTTGTGGGCATTACTTTTACAGACCTAATATGATTCGATTCGTATAAGTATAGAGAAAATTGTCCAAAAAGCGGCTGGATTTTGGCTTCCTATCTAACGAGCTCAGCAGAGATATGAGACAGAGTTTGAGCTGGTTGATTTCGAGATTGCCGACTGTGAGCCTTTCCATTTCCCCGGAGATAGTGCGCTCCCAGATAGGCAGGATCAGGGTGCTCGAGATATGAACGTTCTCACTGTGTTCCCTTGTATCACGCTGGTCAAAGATGGCGATCGTGATCCCTTAATCCACCTTATTCAATTGAGCTCACAGAAGCTTTTTGTGGCAGCAGAGCATGAGGCTAGTCAAATGACAACTAGCTTCGTCGTCCCTAGGAGGTCATCGACCCGCTCTAGACGGAAGTCTATCGCTTATAACACTGATCGACCAAACGGCGCCTCTTTTTTAGGAGGAAAATCGCCACAGCCGTGAGATGTTGGTTGTGGAACTGACTACGGTGCTCGTCTACGGGATTCCACCATAAGTATTACTGGTGACTGTTAAGGAAATGGCGAACAGAGATCAAGGATTAGTTGCGTATATATTTTGTTCCGTGTGTTTAATGTTGTTCTAATTGTATGATCTTCATTAACTGTATAGCCATACCCTCTTGGACGACTTACACTCTTCCTCTGTTGTTTGGACCTGCTCAGTCCTGGGAGAGCCGTAATCGTTGAGGAATGCGGGACCGATTCTTTTTTGTAGTATTTGGAAACTCTCAGACGCAATGAATCAGAATGGAAGAGAAGAAACCGTAAACAGATAGTCAGCGTCTTTCTCGATCTGAGGAGTTCCAACGACCCTTTATACCTGCCTACCGCCCCCTGCCTCTTCTGAGCGTTTTGAGCAGGTTGGATTGATCAGAGTCATGCGACAAAGCGCAGCCTGCCGATACGAAGATCCACCGGCTTATCCACAACGAAAATCACGGAGTCACGCGTAAGGCCGACGGTGTATGCGGCAATTCTCAAAATTGGATTAGAGCGTTTCATATTGGAGTAAGTCCACGGTTTGCCTCTCTAGAAGGGGGCTATGGCGAAGGGATCATCTCCAAATGGTTGCTTAGCGTGAGAACCAGCGTCCAGTCGGATGAGGCATTATGCGCAATTCTGTGGCTGAAAAAAAACATAAGGGAAAGCTTACGCTTGACATATATTGTGAAGAGACGGCTAAAGACTCCTTGGGATGTGCGGCCGCTTATTAAAAAAAGAAACTGGCAGAGAACAGGGAACAGGCGAAGAGGAGAACTTAAAGGTGGTTCGAATTCTAGTTATGCCATATTGGTGGAATTGTAGTCTCTTTTATGACGACGGAGGCCCGGAAGATGGTATCCTTCTTCTACCAAGGGTAGACAATAAGTTTAAGCACCCCCTTGGCATGAAATCTCAAGTCTATGAATATTGGCTCAGCTACAAACATGCACTAATTCAGCCTTAGGTTTCAAATTGCTAGGAGCTTGCCACATATTCCAAATGATATCATGTGATATAAAGTTATACTAGATTAGAGCATCCCAGGAAGGTGTATAAAGCTCTGCCAGATTAAAGTCGAGTAGAGTAAGTTTGGCGATGTTAATATAAACGGATATAGAGAACCGACCATTTCTATCACTATCTTTAAATAGAGCGGAGTAAATGCCACGAAATGCTCAAAAGGGAGAGTTTTCCGTATCCAAAGGATACAAAGGACCCTATCGGGTTGCGAAGAATACGCGAGCTTTCATACTATGTGTGTTGTACGGCTATTAACAACTTCTTGGCAAGGTTCATTATAGGACGACTTTTCAACTCCTAGGAGCAGAGCGCGCCTATAGCGCTAGTATGGGAATGGTATGTCACGGGATATCAGCGCTAGTAATTTAGCGTCCGCTCTTCATAAATAAATATTTGGCCACCAGCCTTAGTGGACCCAATTTGTTCAATTACACCCGACAACATCGAGCTGAAGGAACGGCATTATTCAATGGATAAAATTTTTTACGCACATCCCCTATTAGAGACCCTATCTCAATATCTTGAGTTGAAGGATGTCTTTTCATTGCAGCGAGTGAGCAAGTCTTTTAATAGCGCATTTTCCAGCCCTGTCTTCGGCCTAGGAAGTGGGTATTCATGTTTTCGCAGATTTTTGGACTATCCTGAAGCTTTTCGACGAGTGTTGCGATGTGGAGCTATCGTTACGGGGCCGTTGGTGTTCTAGTACTTCGCTAAACAATATGTGGACGATGTTAAGATTGACATTCTGGTTTCTTATAACCAGAGCCATACGGTTACATAACACCTTTAACAATCTGAAGGATACGAGATGGTCGATAAAGAGTGTTCTCCTTTCACAGAGACTTTGAAGGTGTGTCCCGTTCTCTCTAGCGTGGATGTAGGTACTAATCTATTAGGTGTCGAGATTCAAAAAAGAGAGAAATATCGTCCGTGTATCGGCTATACGCAATTTGACGCCTCTTGCCTTCTTCCTGACCCATGAGCGAACAACTGCTTGTTTCAATTTTCTGACAGAGGATTACGGATATTGCTTGTTTCTAATGTCAATGAGGCAGAAGTTGGACTATCGGGTGTATCCTATCCTGGAAGAGATAGAATATGGCTGGGTTCCTGAACCACAGGATGGATGGACCTTTTATGCAGATTTCCCATATGATGGTGTGACGGTATCTGATCATTATGCAATAGTTCCGGTTGATATGGAAATCAGAACGGATCGGTGGATAGGGGACCGGTTTACCTGGAAAGTCAAGTTATTCGCTGATAGTCCGGTAGAAGGTGTTGAAAAGCGTGAATACGCCTTTTCTGTTAAGTCACAAAGTGTTCACCTGGGAAGCTGGAACGAAACAGAACAATGATTAGGGGTTTGAAGTTACTGCTCCTATTGAATCATCGCAGTCATGCTCTCTATCTACGCACTCACAAATGGGGGACGGAATGAGCAATTGATTTGGTTAGCTATCTCAAACGTTTATATGCACTTTGAGCTTTCCTATTGGCGGAGCTCTCTTGTTATTGTTACTCTATTCTGGAGCTCCATAAGAGATCAACTATCGTTCTAGAAAGCAACTGGTAATGCCACATTTGTTCCTAATACATACACCAGATGGAGCTGAGCAGTCGAGGGAGGTCATATACAGCGGGACCCTTCTTCTGGTCTCTTTTTTTTTGTTTGCGAGAGAACTTTTTGCATCAGAATGGCTCTAGACACATGGCCCATACAGCCATAAAACGTTAGCTATTTTTATGCCATTATTTAATACCCCGTACTGAGATACTATCGAAAGTGTGGGTCAGGCCTCGTGCATGGATCCGTAGGGAACGGTGGATACGCTAAGAAAAGCGGGTTCCGTTTGATTCAATCCGGGCACGACAGAGCTTTCCCCCGGACAAATCGTAAACCTTTCCTACCGTCTAGACCTCTATCAATGTCTAAAATGAACATCGCGGTCATGGTTACCTGCCTGCAAATACTCTCATTCAATACAGTACTGAGCTTACCCCCGCGATAATAAATTGATATAGCGGTACGTCACAAATAGCGGTTCTAGCGCTGCACTTGACCGAAGGCGACATGTGACCCTCTGTAACTGTAGGAGAGGGCCAAAGGATTATCTCGCGTGCAAACAAAGCTCTTACAGGAGTGTGTGTTTCATTTACCCTGACCCCTCGCAATGAAAAGCGATATGCAGGCTCTTATAGGAGTGTGTGTGTGTGTGAAATCATTTACCCTAACCCCTCGCGAACGATATGCAGGATACGACTACTATATATATCCGTGTACGTATATATAGAGTGTTCCACTTCCTGAAAACGAACTTAGAGCCTCGTCAAGGCCTGTCGTGGCCTAACTGCCATTCCTATTGTTAGGCTGCCCGGGTGGCGCGCGACTCCGAAACCGCTGTGACGCCTCGGCGAAGTCTAGCACGGCATTAACCGTCCTGGCTCGCGAGACGGTGTCTGGTTTACCTTTCTCACCTTATTTTGAGCCTCCCAGCAGGCTCGACACGCTATTAAACGCGTCTCCAACTTCTCTCCTTAACTCTCTCCGAGGTTCCCTTAAGTTCGGGCAATCCACCAGCACATGGGTGACTGTTTCTTGTGCGCCGCATACGCACTGGTCGTCGTCACTATAACTAACATTCTTGCGGTAGCTGGATAACCAGTTGTGGCCCGTGCGCAACTGCGTCAAGAGGTACGCGCGGTTTCTTGGCAGGTTCCCGTATAGCCTCCTAGTGTAGCTTGCTGGCAGGGTGTTATCGATCTTTCGTAAGTGACCACCCTTGGTGGATGATTTCCATTCCTGTTCCCACTGAGAGTAGATGTTCCGACGAATGAACGCCCTCTCTCTAGTGAGGAGCGGGTAGAAAGGATGGGTTTTGCCTGGGCTGGCGGCGTCCTTTGCTAATCGATCTGCAGCGTCGTTTCCAGGATTGTCATAATGCCCTAGCACCTATTGAAGGCGGAGTGCGATTCCCGCCGCTAGAACCTCGGCGCCAGCCTGGAGGATTGCCTGAACGATGCGTTGTCCTGATCTGTTTCTCGCGCTTTGAACCGCCTACAAGGCGGACCTACTGTCGCACAGGATCGTCGCTGTTAGTTGCCTGTCTGCTATTCTTAAGTGTTGGTGGGCGATCTTGAACACCACACTGATCGCGTAGAAGATGCCTATAAGCTCCGCTACGTGGACAGACCAGCGGCTCATCGGTCCTACTTGGACCTGCTGCGCCTCGAGTATCTCTTGGTTGTTGTCGAGAGCTACAGCGGCAGCGCCTAGGTGGTCCTGTCTACTAGAGGCATCGGAGTAGGCCACAACGTCGGATGTTGAGCGAGTGGTCTCGGCCTTCTGTGCCGCTATCTCGCGATCAGACCCGATCTCAATCTCAGCGAAGGGATCGAGACGCCATAGTGGTAGTGGTCGGGGATCGATGGTTTCCAATTCGTTTAGCCTCTCGATATTCATGGTCTTTATCGCTTCCGCGAGCGGGAAGCGGGCGTACGAGCCGATATTATTCCTGCGTTTCTGGGCTCTTAAGAGCGCACTCCAGATGGGGTGATCCCGTGGTAGAGTGTGGAAGCTAGCGATGGTTCTCTGGGCTCGGTGGCGAAGACGCAGGCGGGTAGGGAGAACGTGTGCTTCCACTTCCAAGGTCGTGGTGGCCACTGTCCTGAATGCTGACAGGATCCGGATCAGTGAGGTCCTTTGTATCGTGTTCAGCTATCGGAGGTGTGTCTTGTCTCGCAGTGGGTCGTGCCAGACCGTTAACGTATAGTCTACTACTGGTGTGACACATGCCTGGTAGAGTTATCGTATCTGCTCTGGGCGAAGGTGTCGCAGTCCGTTCAAGGCAATAGTGACTTTGGTTGCGCGTTTGATAGCTTGTTGCATATGCTCCTTCCATCTCAGTTCCTAGTCGAAGATCACGCCCAGCAGCTTAGCTATGGGTGATGGTTTGACGGTTGTGCCATTCACGATAATATGGCCCTGCAAGTGTTCTCCTCTTTTTCGGGTCAGGTGAATGAGTTCGGTCTTCTCGGCTGCGAAGTAGGACCCAGTTCGCTACGCCCACGTTTCGATACGGGGAATATCTTCGGACTGTATCTTGGCTAGGTTCTCCTCTGCTGAGCATCCTACTCGCCAGCGGAAGTAGTCGTCGATAAAGGCTGATACGCCACCGTGAAAGGTGACAGGTTGGTCGACTAGATCGGAGTTGAAGAATGTAAATAGAATCGGGGAAAGTGGTGATCCTTGTGCGAGTCCTGCGTTCGCGAGTGGTGCTAACTCTGTGCGGAAGTCATCGAATCCTATGCTAGTATAGCGGTCGCTTATAAAACTTGCGATCCATTTTCTTACGACTACGGGGATTCTCCCAGCCCGCAGGCAAGCGTCTAAACTCGTTTGGTTGACCCCGTTAAAAGCTCCTTTTAGGTCGAATGAAACGAGAGTAACCACTTTGTTTTTGTACCACGCCCGGTCGATCGCATTCAAGAGTACTAGCAAAGCTTGTTTAGTGGTTCTTCCCGGGCGCCCACCGAATTAGGTGTCCGGTAGCAGGCCATGCTTTTCTGTAAGATATGAAAGTCGACGGGCTACTACTGCCTCGAGAAGCTTGCTAAGCGTGTTAAGGAGTGAGATCGGGCGGTAGGCCCCGGGGACTGAATAATCTGGCTTTCCGGGCTTCCTTAGCACCACGATCTTCGCGTTCCGCTATTGCTTGGGATGGTAGCCTAGAGTCATAGATGTGTTGAAAATGTTGGTGATGATGCCCTTTAGGTATACCCATAGTTGTTTCCACACGAGCATCGGCAGATTATCATCTCCCGGTGCGGTGGTTCCTTTAGCGGCTTTGAGAGATCGTTGAATCTCTAGCTCAGTGATAGGTTGCCACGGGAGCTCCAGTGGTGTTGAGGTTGGTAGACTATCGTAGGGCGTATTCATTTCGGGGAAGAAGGAGTCCAGGAAGGCCTCTGCTTTCTCTTCATTCCCAGTAAGCTCGCTCGTACCGACCCGCAGCGCTGGGGTACACCCCTAGGTGTCTCGGGGTTTCATATAAGTGGCCGCTTTCCAAAGTTTCCCTTCCCCTGCCTCGTTAAGGAATTGTCTCTAGTGTGATGCTTTAGCTTTCTCAATGGCTCGGGTCCACGCCCGGCGTTTTTCTTGCATCTCTCGGAAGAGGGTCATAGATGAAGAATGTTCTCGTCCAAGTTGGGCACAGGATTCCTGCCATTTTCGGCGAAGCTGGTTGGCCTTGGTTTGTTGAACCTTGAGGTCCGGGGTAAACCATCGCTTGGAATACGGAGTCGGTCGTACGTCAGGCGTATACCGATCTACGGCTGCGGTTGTTGTTTCTATGAGTTTCTGCACCATCTCGTCTAGTGCTGGTCGTGTTTTGATTTCTTTCTACGGACCGATTTGCTATAACACCCCCTCGCCGATCTTGTTCCATTCCGCCCGGTCGTACGCTTTCCTTGCTTTGGTGGCGGGCTTATACTGAGCTTGGAGATTCCATTCCGAGTACGTGGCACGGTGGTCCGACCCGTAGTTGTTGTGGTAGAGATGGCATTTGATAAGTAGGTCTGGTCGGTTCGTCACCGTCTGGTCAATAGTGGAGTTCCTCCCGGGGTCATTTAGAGCCTAGTATGTCGCTGTCCCCCGGGGGAGGCAGCTGTATAGACTATTAGCTTAGAAGAAGGTGATAAGGTCGCTTGCTTCTTCGATAAGTCGCGGTTGGATGTGGTTACCGCCCTAGGTTGGGTGATGGCGGTTAAAGTCTCCTGCGAGAACGATACTTATAGGTCGTCGACCATCGCGTAGAGCAGCTGTGATCGTGTTTTGGATGGCGGTGAATGCTGGTTCTAGCGACGCACTATCCGCCGTGCCCAGCGGGACAGCTGGGATATAAACAGAAAAGGGGAGGAGTTGAGTGTCGGCTGTCCAGATCTTGACGGCGGCGATATCTGGGTGGTTGCAAAGAATCTGCCGGTGTGAAGACGTTGAGATTCGCTGGTTGACGTAGATTAGACTCCGGAATCGATCTGCGCCGGTCTCGGGGGTTGGTCGGTATAGCCGCCAGGCGCTGTGATTGACATGTGTTTGGTAGGTGGTGATCGAGGGCTCTTGGATCAGAAGTACATCCAAGTTTTGGGTTTGGTGGTCATTGATGAGTGCTTCCATCCTGGGTCCCGATTTCATGATGTTCAACTGTAGTATGCGCAGGTTCCTTTCTAACATTGATGGGGGTTGGACGTTGCGGGTGTAGCACACTGTCGGTCACCAGTTGGGTGTTCACCGCTACAATCCAGGCATTTGGCCCTGATCCCTAGAGGGCATCGTTGCCGCTCGTGTTGACCCGCACAATGTCCACAACGTGGTGTTTCCTTGCACGACCACGCTAGATGACCGAAACGTTGGCACCGGAAGCACCTCTTTTTCTTGATCTCGCGGCGTTCTACGCTACCGATATATCTTTGTCCAACAAGGAGACCATTGTTGAGGATGTATTCTGCTCCTTCTGCAGAGTCAAACCAGATACCAAGCGACGCGAACTTCCCTAGAACTTTGTCTTTCCGCTTAAGCTATGCTAACTCTTCGATTTGGAAGCCTTGTTCGGCTAGGTCGTTTTCTTCTATAATTGTTTGAATGGCTTGAGAGTTCGCATTCTCTAGGTCGAAGTTTTCAGTCGGAGTGCGGTGCACTACGACGCCGAATCGCGGCTTGACCAGCTTTGTATTGTTTCCTAGCTCATTCAGCTATTTAGTGTTGTTGCGGGCTGCTTCGGCCGACCCTAGGTCCTTGAAGCGAACTAAGTATCCCGTTTTAGTGGTGCTAATGCCGGCAACTTGTGTATCTTGAGTTGGAGGTGCGCTTAACGGAGCTGAACGGATATAGGTGTTAGCCGAGTCGGTAGAGAGGTATCGCCCGAAACTGTTCCCTTCTCTACTCTTATTATCTCTCGGATCTACCGATAATCTCTGTGTGCTAATGCGGACGCAGTTCCGGTCCTTTTCGGGTCGTTGGAGGCTTGGTTGCGGGTCACTGGTACCGCTGGCTGCTATCGCTGCCCAAGTTCTGGGCGGGCTTGGTTGTGGGCTGGTTTCGATTTGTGCTCTTAGAGCCCTGACTTCTTTATGGAGCCTGTCGTTCTGCTCTCGGAGGACGTTCTGGTCGTGCTTGACCTCTTCTAGGTCGGCTTTGGTGGATTCGATGAGCGTGGTTTGGCGATGGATGATATCCTTGAGGTTATCGATGAGCTTCCACACCTCTCTGGTGGTAATCCGGCCTGTGCCCTCGGCGGGTGTATAGGCTTCGCCATTTCTCGTTCTTTTCCCTATGATTTGGCCTGCGTCGATCGATACTCGAGGTTGGAAGTCTTCAACTGAGAAGCTGGCCTGGGTTTCTTGGGTGTTTGTGGGAGGGGGCTCGGGCCCTCCCGCGGGTGGGTCCGCCATCGTTCCGGGGTTAGCTCCCGCTCGGTACACAACCACAACAGTTTTATATCGGAAACGCGTCCTTGTATACAGGATCACCTATCGCTCCGCTATCTAGGATCGATTGAGATATCCGATTACAGGGCCCGGTTCTTACAGGATGGATCGAAATCAGTTTCACCACTTTGTACTTACGGAATTCTTCTCGAACCCTAGCCCTAAACACGCTATTCCATTTCTGGATTAATAGGGTTGCAAGTCTTGAATCGTATTGAAATATATTGCCACGTGATAAACTGTTTAGTAAATTAACGTATTCGGTAAGCGAGTGACGCATGTAAGCGAGTGACGCACCAAACCAAACCTACTAATTTCAAATGCATTTATCTCAACCAAAACGCCATTAAATTAATAAACTAAAATCATCATCTATCTGGACATGTCTCTCTCCTATGTCCTGGCTTCCTACATATTCCACATGCTCGTCCGGCCTGGGGGGGGCGGCTTTAAACCTTCCGAAACCTGCTCACGATAGTTGTTGATACGTGCAACTTGGGCCTCAAATGGCTCTGAACGTAGCTCACGAACATCCTGAACTGAGAGATCCCCTTCGTGGACTATCGTTCTTGTAGATCGAGTTCGCTTTTGCTTTTTCTTCTCGTTTTCAGCGCGTAAATCGCTCACTTCTTTCTCAAGTAGTGCGGCGGATTGCATCGTGATCTGGCAGGCTTTCAAAACCTGGTTTATAGCGGAATTGAGCGGGCTTGGGGGGCTTCTTGACCTTGTACGAAGCAATGCTTTGATTGACGAAGCTTGCTTTTGCAATTGTACATAGTTCGAGGGTGTTTTTAGATCCCAATCACTACCCCGGCTAGGGGGGGGGTTAGGGTAGTAAGCCGGATATTAAGCTTCGAAATCACTCTCTCCGGTGCAAAAGGAATTAAACCAGCAGATTGAAAGCTGTTTTTAACAGTCTCAGATTTAAAAGCTTCCATCCGTGCAGTAGGATATGCTTTAAGAAAATCCAATTTGTCAATATGATTCGATCCGCACCGCATTTTCATTTTAACCATTCGGCCGTACGAGCGTTTTAACACCGTAAAGCAGCCTATATCCAGAGGCTGTAAAAGGTGTGAGGAATGCGGAGGCATACAGATCGGTATGATTTTGTTTTCTTCACAGATTTTATCGAACTTCGGGGTTAAATGGCTGCTGTGGCCGTCGAGTATCAAAAGCCGATACCCCCCCTTCGTACGCGAAGAAGTGGTAGGAATAAAGAGCTTTTTAAGCTAGCGAAGTCCAATTTCATTAGAGGTCCATCCATTAGGACTAACCTCAAATCGCCAATCCTCCGGGAGGTTATCGAACCAAGATTCAATAAAGACTTTGCCTTTAAAAATCACACACGGCGGGAGGGCCCAACCAGTAGTATTCGTACACTCGATAACCGTCACCCATTCACAATTTCCAGGCTATAAAAGAGCTCGCCGACCGTAGTATTCACTTCTCGAAATCACTCTCGCAGTAGCAGTTAAACCTATCGCAAAACCGGTCTCATCAAAGTTATAAACGTCGTCCGGGTCGATCCCAAATTGAAGGATGGTTTTTTGAACAAGATCAAACCACTCCCTAATAACCTTCGGGTCTTCACATTTCGCACGCTCGTAGTTATACCGTTTCGAAAACCGAGAGGATAGGAGAGAGCGCCGTTTCACAAAATTGTATACCCATTTCTCGCCGACCGAAATAACCGGGGTAGTTCCGCGCTTTTCAAGAAGAAGATTCGCCATTTCTCGTACCATAGAAGGCCGGGGAGCTGATCCTCGAGAATCTATAGAGAGAATCCATTTTTGAAGAGATTCTTCTTCAATTTCTGTCAATTTATGTGAATTGGCGCGAGAAGTCGCGCGGTTTTGGACTCCACTAAGGCGGCGGCGGAGGGTGGCCTCGGGGACTTTAAAACAGCGTGCAGCTTCACGAATTGAAGAGATTTTTTGATTCTGAAAGTCTTGTATAGCTAATAAGATCCTACCCTCTTGCTCTATTGAATTTTGAGAGCTTCGAGAGCGAATTGGTGGCAT
Organism: Penicillium flavigenum; assembly: GCA_002072365.1. Classification (NCBI taxonomy): domain Eukaryota; kingdom Fungi; phylum Ascomycota; class Eurotiomycetes; order Eurotiales; family Aspergillaceae; genus Penicillium; species Penicillium flavigenum. The sequence continues at coordinate 18,267 of MLQL01000080.1, read as the reverse complement.
GGTGGGTGGTTAAAGAAGAAGTGTTAAATTAATTGACGCGTTTTTTGGTAGGGTGCGTCACTCGCTTACATGCGTCACTCGCTTACCGAATACGTTACTTGTAATGTTCCCGCCTAAAAAAAGAGTGATGATTGGCTATTGGCTGGTAGGTCAAGGGCTCAACTCTTTAAGTTGAGCACAAACGTGCTTATAAAATGCTACTGCACCATTCCGACCCAGGTGCTCTGGAGAATAGGCCTGTGCCTTGAGATAATATAAGGTCACATCCGCATATATAAGTCCCATTTTGGATCTGATTTTGGGGATAAGCTCGGTAATGAGATACCCCTGAAATGTTTGGCCAGCATACTCCTCCTTAGAAAATTTCCTATAAATTTGACTCGCAGACTTGAGTGTGCCTAACTCAACGAGAATCACTCCGAAACCATATACATCGTGATCTTTAGAACGACTTTTAGTAGCAATGCCGGTTGGAGAGGTCAAGACCTGGGGCTCTCTATAGATAGCCAGATGTAGATAAAATTCTTTTTCCGCTATTTTTCTGCTCATCTTCTCGTTCCGGATTTCGTTGTAGGACAGTAGACGAGGAAAATCGAAGCCAGCTAGGAATGGTAGCTCGTGTTGCTGATGAGAATCAGCCAAGTTCGAATCGGAGCAGAATATCACATTGCTGCTTCTGATTCCCCTATGAAGCTATTCGGCTGTATGCATATAGAGAATGGAATTGGCGAGGGATTTAGCAATCTAAAGGCGCATCGCGCAAAGTAGCGGCTTGAATTGAGTGACGTGTTCCGAACGGAGCATATGTCGCAACGATATATAATGTTTTCCGCTGACAGAGTAAAGTACCTCATACTCGTCGTATTTTCCTCGAAGATCTTGTCGATAGGTATATCCCAGATAAGGGAGAAATCTTAAATCTTCAATATTTTCTGCGATTTTCAACTGACCGATTGCCTTTCGAAGAAAGGTTCGTAAAATAATCTGATCGCTTGACTCGGGGACTTGTTTCGTATGCGATAGAACCAAATCGTCTTTATACTTGCCAAAATAAGAGTAACCACTTTCATTGTCTCGCCCACGCTCCGGAATTTCATCAAGTTTCCATGATTCCCGGGCTTTTATTTCAGCACTGGAACTTATACTAATGGCTTTGAGTTGTGCAAATAAGGCAGTGGAAGTATCGACAATGTCACTCTGGTGACTTATCCACTAAAGCTTTGAAGAACCGGTACATAGCGCTGTGTTGAAGATGACTTTGCCGTTGAGAGTAGAGTCAGGCGGTAAGTGGCTTTCCAATCGATGGATCCAAGTAGAGATAGCTTCCGGAATAGCCGCTTTTTTCTGTGAAAATGAAATTTGTTGTTCTCTGAGGCCACTTGTATTGTCTTCCTCGCTTTCAGCAAGTCCCAAATCTTGCTTAAGTGAGTGTGCGCGGAGTTTCCCCGAGCTACTCAAAACATTGGGAGTTGCCAAATCTTCGCTTAGCGGTATAGACTCCTAGTAGCTAGCCAGATCTTTCAGCAGATCAGAAACTTGGCTAAGGGCGATTTCGATCACTGGTTGATGTATTTTGAATCGAGCATCTATCGTCACGGAACTAGAAACTTCCATTTCCAGTATGCCCCAGCTAACTGCCCACCACTACAGTCTCGCGTGGAGCATCTGAAGAGAAAGAATATACTGATCATTGGAATTTCCAGATTTGTCCCAAACAGCGTGCTTATCAAGGCAAGTCTCAACAGCCTTCCCAATCAAATTAGCGGCACCTAACAGGCTGTTCAGGGGAAATTGGATCATTTCAAAAATAAGTATGACGCAAAATAGTACCAGATGGTTAGTTTCCCTAGGTTAGCGTGAAAAGTTCCCTCAATAGAAAACGTTGAGGCAATAACTATTTCCTGAGGGGCGGTCGAAGTGGTTAAGTATGTTGGCCCCCTTCGCGGGCGGTGTAAGACACGGCGGGATCATATGACATAAGCATACGTACAAAACTAACAAACGTCATATAAGGCGGATACTGTAAGCAGCCTAATTCCCCCTGATTTGAGTGGCACGAATGAAAAGTATGGAATTCTTTTTTTTGTTGCTATACGAGCGTAATATTTTAGTACTGTTATTTACGACTGTATTGAAATACTGCCAAGAAAGGGAGCCTAGAGTTGAGTAGCTGTAATAGGCATAGCGTGTTTCGAAAGAGGGTTCGAGAAAGAATCTCTGTGTGCAAGTGGTGAAACTGATTTCGATCCATCCTGTAATGATTTATTTGAAGTCTCTATGGAAGATAGTGGTATTTCCTCACTGCCTTTGACGCTTCGAACCCACGGTCTCTCGAGTTTTGACTGCATCTCCGCTCGGCAAAACCTCCACTTGTTTCCGTAAGGCGGCCACTTCTTTACTCAATGCCTCTATAGTACCAATAATTTCTATATACTTTCGCTGCATTCCCCGATTCCATAGGTCCTGATCCTTCAACGACTTTGCATCAAGTCTGAAGCGTGTCAGTGTTGGGATTCTGGTCCTGTCTTCGGGGGAAACCTACTGCACCCGTTCATCCAATCTATAAATCAAGCCGTTAGCATGCGAGATCTCATAAGGCAACAGTTCCAGACTCACTCTGTCATACATTCGATCATTTTCACCATTGACTCTGCGGAATACTCAGGATCCAAGAACTTTATGGATCTGCTTCCACCCGAGATCCTTTCCTTGGCCTGTTCCTTCTCGCTTTGTCCCCGAGTTCCCTCATCGTCACTGCATCTATCCATGAAGTCTTGCCATCGTCATCGGATTCGTCGGTCTGTTGAGGATGGTAATCGTCGTCTGCAGATCCGGCGAGCGATGTTCGGGGGCTCACAATGTTGTTTGGCTCCGGTGAACCTAATGAAAGCAATTGAGACATTCGGTCTACATACCGCTGCGTATTTCTCCGTTCACCCATTGCAACTGTCCTGGAATCAACTAGGGGGCTCGGGGAGAGACTGTGAAACGAGGAATAGGGAGTAGTAAGAGATGGGAGAATTTGTTCCTTTAAAGATTCGAAGTGAAAAGTAACCGTGCCCAAACAAGTCTAGCAATAATTACCTGAGCTCAGTATCTCCCGATCCCATCAAATCAATAAAGTTTGAGTAATTTCATTCATTTCCACCACCAAAGGGCTCTCTCCCTATCTCAAGTTCCCGAGCGTACCCCCAGGAAAAAAGAGAAAAGGAAAAAGGAAAAAAAAAAGAGAGGGGATAAGAGAAAGGTAACCTTAGCAGGTGAAGGCCGTTCAATATGGCCTATGCATTCCCCAGGTGCCACGCCCCACCAGGTGCAAATTTTATCATTTTATTATTATTATTATATTCATATTCATTTTGTTTTGCGTTTGTTTACCTGGATATTATACCACTGTTTATTATTTCATTTATAGTTTACCATTAGATATTTATCTTGTATAGCGATACTAAACTTATTTTTATATATTTATGATTCTATCCCGGACGATTTCACCTTTGCACGCCGAACGTCGCGAAAGGCCATAGCCTAAACCAAAATATGACTGGGCGTAATAATTATCCCGAAGGCGGCGTATAACCTCGGATATCGACCGTTTCTCAACCGGTGAAGTGTACTGACAGACCACCACTTTGACCTCATAAAACTGCAGGCCTCTTCCGCTAACTTGAACAGCCTATGAACCTGGTAACAGCACTATATAGGACTTTTTTCATTCTTAGTCACTGTTCTCCCTCGGCATCTACATAGAAGCCAAAGATCGACCAGGGTCCAAAAGCATCTGGTAGACAACTCTTCGACTAGGGCCTTGTCGGGCAAGCCTGCACTCATAGTTACAACGGAAGACCGCAACTAATCAAGGCCGCTATAGAACCTTTCCAACCTAGATAAACCTGTGACCACCCCCGAGTTCGACCGACTTCCTTTCGCAATTTCTATTGCATCAAATCTTTGCACTATTTCACCTTCCACTACCATCCTTATTTAGTGGTTTACCTGTTATAAAAGATGTCTAGAACCAAGACCTCTGAAATCAACAAGATCGCCTGGTCTTCATAGGAAAAAATGACCTCCTTCCCTGGTTGCATCGCCGCCGACGGATGTCTTAGAAGGAAAGATCCAGGGCATACTTTAGGCAGTTCGGCGTGAAACGAATGCGCGAGGCATTGAGATATGAACAGAATTATCTGTTACGGAAATATCACTCGATGCGGGAAAGTCTGTCCGAGATCTCTATCTCGGGAGAAGCTCGGAGAGCTTGCTTACTATCTCTTCCAATCTTACCTAATGGCTCCCGCACAAAAATTCGCTATTTGATTCATGCACTGGAGCAGCTGGCCGTTTCGGAACGCTGTCGCTTGACGAATGACTCGGATAGAGCAAACGAGAGAGTACCAGGTAAGATATAGTGGCAACCTTGGCGGTGGTCCAGGTGGGCTAATGGTTCGATAGGATATACGATCCGACAGGCACACACTCTGAGATTCGAACCTCGCGACATGGTTCGAATTGCTGGAAATTTGTATATCGTATGGCAGCTGCCGCGAGACCGTCACAGAATGTTGCGAGCTTATGATACTCAATGTTCATCTCTTCTGCCCACAACTCAATGGACATGATGCTATTCACCTTGACGTTTCAAGGTATCTATGTATACACAAATAATCTTGAGACTGAGGGTCTGGCTTCTCATCGGTGGGCCTGTTTGAGACAAATCTATATTGGCCGCCGAAGAAAACGTACCTTGATCCCATGTTGTCCCAAACACCTGAACCTAGACATGCGTGCCACTGAAGGCAATATAATGATGTTACCGCCAGTATCAGCAACCGCCGCACACAGCAGATTCCTTCCACCAGTGTATTCGCAGATGACGGCCGCTTACAGCACTTCCCGAAACTGGTGTCACCACCTACACTCTTCGATTGATTCCCCAACCCTAATGCCAAGATCTGTTATACCGTATTGGGAATATGCCCGGAGTATCAATATTCCTGTCAGATTACCTATACGATCATTTACGCCAAGTGATACATGTACCTCGCGTCTCATTACTGTATGGTGTAGCTGGAACTTTCCATATCAATGCAAACAAGTCAATATCAGGAGCTCGAGTGGGCCTCGGGAATCTGGCAATCAGGCAAGATGTCACTTCCCTCTGGCACCACTCACCACTCCCGCTTATACGCAAGTGACGGTCTTGGGGCTTACTCTGTACATACCAGATAGCACAGACAGTGACTTACAATACCTTGCTGACTTGCAGATTATACTCATGACCCTGCTCATCACCATATTCAGCCTGTCAGCAGCATTTTTTTTTTATCTTTCACTTCCTACCTCCATTCTGGTCTAAGCTAACATGTAATGATGTTACTAGGCTCTTCAGTATCATCTTCTGCCTTGGAGGGATGACCTACACTCCTTTTGATAATGATGATGATACCCACCGACCTGATTTATGAGGCCGGACTCTCTTGTACGCTCCCACCGGTCAATATCCTGTATGGCGGGATGTGTATCGTGTCATACGATGTCCCAGACCCCCATGTCGCCACGAAGGGCAATACTGCTGGCAAGATCCGAAAGGAAAAAAACACTATAGACTGAGAACACCCTTATTAAATACGTGGAGCAAGGGGGAGACCTCGAGACCCATGACGACATCCCCGACAGCGTTCGCGAGCAGTTTTATGCCGAGGAGAATCAGGCCTTGAAAATAAAAAGAAAACCTCGGATAATTCTACGGTCGGCTCAATGTGTCCTCCGATCAAATATCAATAATTTCCTCCCAGCTGGATTATCTCAACAGTCGATGCCTTTTCCTTTGCTAACGAAACTTCGCCTGCTAAGTCTGCTTGTGCTGAACCAATCATCGTTCATGGGCTACTTGATGTAGCCGTGGAGGAATATACCGAATGGCAGCAGTCACGGGTGAACAATGAGAGCTTCAAGGATAATATCAACAAAGCACGCGACGTGACCCTCGAGAACTGCCTCGATCTCCTGCAGATTTATGAGGATCAAGACCTAGACTTCTTCGTTAAGCGTGGTGTGAAAGTAGGTGCTGCCCGACGGTTCGTATGCGACATTAGCCATTGGGTTAATCGACGCGGAGAAAACACTCGCCAAGAACCGATAATGATTTAGATACGAGATACAGTAATACAGAGAGTGTGTTTTTCATTTACCCTGACCCCTCGCAAATTGAAAGCGATATGCTGGATACAACAACTATATATATCCGAGTATGTACATGTAGAGTTACCCACTACCTGAAAACGAACTTAGAGCCTCGTAAGGCCTCTCGTGGCCTAATTGCCGCTCCCATTGTTAGGCTGCCCTGGTGGCGCGTGACTGCGAAACCGGTGTGACGCCTCAGCGAAGTCCAACACGGCATTCATTATCACCTTCGTTGGAGCCTCCCAGCAGACTCGACACGCTATTGAACGCGTCTCCCACTTCTTTTCTGAGTTTCCTCCGCAATTCCACCAGTCTTGGAAGGTGAAATCCCACAACTTAATTCTACCGTGCTCAAGTGAACACAGACTCAATCTGTCCAGTGGGGACTGGTTGTCGGCTCATCTGTCGGCTCATCTGTCGGCCCGAATAGACCCACACCCATCTCGTTGCCCTGCGCCCCTGGCCACCTCATCAACTTATTCGGTTAACAGCGTGACAAAGACTGGGAAAGCAGTTGACCCCATATAGCATAAATTCATTGAAAAATGACTCCAGCACAAGCGCTCGACGGCAAAGTGTCAGTCTTCTTTGAGTGACGATAACTTCATGGTGCCATACTGATACCACCAGCAGTGCCATCGTAACGGGTGCCTCGCGCGGCATTGGGGAGCAAATAGCTTACGACCTAGCAAGTCGGGGGGCCAAAGTCGTTATCACTTACTCGAGCGATCGCAGCAAACCGACTGCAGACGCTTTGATTCAACGCATCAAGACCGACCTCCAAAGCGACGCAATAGGAGTCCAATGCGACCTCAAGCAACCATCCTCGCCCAAACATATCGTTGACGCTACTTTGCAGGCATTCGGTCAAGTGGACATTCTCGTCAACAACGCAGCGGCCATTAGCGACAAGTGGTGTCACGAGATCACTCCCGACCACTTCTCCGAGATTTTTGACCTCAATGTTCGAGCGCCATTGCTCATGCTGCAGGCGTGCTTGCCACATATGCGTAGGCCTGGTCGGATCATTAATATCTCCTCTGTGGCAGCAAGAAGAGGCTACCAAGGAACGGGAGCTTACGCGGCATCGAAATCTGCTCTGGAGGGGTTCACGCGCAATTGGGCCATGGAGCTCGGCAAAGATGGGACGACGGTCAATGCCGTCAATCCGGGACCCGTGGAGAGCGAGGTATGTTAGCCTATTTTCATTATAGACAGATAGACTGACTGGTGTGAAGATGCTAGATCAAGTCGACCCAGCCATTGTCCAGCCACAGAAGGACGTGACGCCAGTGCAGAAGCGAGCCGGAACCACAGTGGAGATCGCCAATATAGTGGCTTTCTTGGCCGGGCCAGAGAGCTCATGGGTGAGTGGGCAATGCATCAGTGCAAGCGGAGGGTATCATATGTATTAGGGAGGAATGATAAAAGACTGAAATCTTATCACCGAAGGGATTTCCAAGTTATCTTATGACCAGAACAGTTCTACCAAAGTTACAGAACGGTGACCGGATATGGATAAGCGCTTTCGGACTTATTTTCCGTGAATCAAGTCGTGAGAGTGTAGAGGTACATATAACCGATTTCGACTACTACTGTAAAGTGAATAGAGAGGAGTCCACACCGGCATAATGCATATAACTATCTATCTATAAAAGAGTGTCCATAAAAGAGCTTGCTTGAGACAAGTAGTGTGATTGCTTTCGACCTTGCTGCAGTAGATGTGCTACATCTCCTCTACTGTCAAACCTGCATGCCGAAAGTGTCCCTCTGCGCTTGCCCCCCTTGCACCGACCGCGTCAACACACCATTCTAGGAAGGTGTCAAACTTGATTCGGGTTATCTTCGTAGGACTGCCAATGCCGCCGAATGAAGGCTTTTAGCTTAGCAAAGAACTCTTCAATGGGATTCAAGTCTGGGGAATATGGAGGCAGATACACTAGCATAACACCGGCATCTAAACACATCTGTTCTGTTCGGTCGGAGTGGTGAAAAGATGCGTTGTCCATGACTAAGACAGACTTCGGCTCCGGCCATTTCTCGCAATGCAAGAGAAGCTGCTCGATAAAGCCGCGTCTTTAAAAATGATATGGCACAGATGTTACGGGATCGAGGTGATATTACGGAACCAATTTCTAAATAGTGAATATAAACCAGATAACACCCTATACTGCAGACTTGAAAACAATGCTGCAAGATGTAGGGTGGCAGAAACTGTGCTGCAGAGCACGTCACTGTGATCCCTGTTCTCCATGCCGAGAATAGTGTTGCAAATTTGCCTACTTGTTGCCTCGAATTTCTAATTATTTACTCCAGTATAAATGCCTTTCTTTCCATGCTACTTATATACCTATCTGTAGCCTTGAGAATCCGTGGGAGAGCCACTTATCCTGCCGACTTCCTTCATCCTTACTTCCTGATAGTGACGACATAAGGCATCTTTCTATGACTTCCGCTTCTCCAACTAAGTCCCACCGATCTAATTTGGTCAGAAAATCTAAGCGCCAAAAACAAGGCCGTCGAAAATCAAGTCTTATGAAAAAAGCGGCCGAATATAGCAAGATGTGCGATGCTGATGTCTGTGTGGGCATACGCCTTCGGGAAACCGGCCAAGTTTTTATCTTATCAGCAGATGCTTCGGGGTTTTGGGCTTTCATTGGCTCGCAATTAGTACGTTTCCAAGTCTCTGATAGAAAATCGACTAACCTATCAAGAACTCCTACTATCCAGCCCCAAAACTAGTAACAAGCCAGGATCTAGAGCTTGTTGATAAAGATACACCGGAACAACATATATGAAGCGGAAGGACCAAGGTGGTACTTGCGCTAGACTAGAACCTTCGAAGTTAAAAGATTTGATTTCTCTGTTCTCGGTCGGCGACAGAATGTTCCATCAATGGATTTTTCTTCGTTTTTCTGTCTCCATGCCAAGATGTGCTAGATCATCTTTAGAATCATCTGATAATATCACCGGTCGCGGCCTTGGAACGTAGAAGGAGTGTGAGGCCACACTGAATTCGGTCAGACGACTACGAGTCTGTAAGGTGAATTATAGATCCTAGAAGAGGTCCCCATGGTGCACATGTATATAGTTGTTAGTGATATTTAGATTAAGCATAGTTCATCCTTGAATGGTTTCCTTTCATCTAGCTTAAATGCACTAATACCACTTGGTATTCTTACAGAGCCCCCCCCCCTGTCTTTGGTCTGCTCGCTAGATAATCAAGTAGTTAGTTTCATCCACATGACAAGAGCCAGAACTTCTTCCTACCATGAAATGTGTAGGAGTACTTTACGACTAGACTTCCTATATGACTTCATTGTTGGTACATCAGATATCTAGAACTCTAGATCATATGCCAAAGTATCGTCGCACAGCTCTTCTCGCATTTTATTGACCCTTCGAGGTGTCAGCAAATCTGTCCACGGTCCTCACTAACCCAAGGAAGAAGCAAACTTACTCCATATGAGCAGGGTGCACCGCATAAGTGGCGATATGCTCGGCAGTCTCCAAAACAGCAACAAGTCCCATATCGAAGCCCTGGGCAAGCGGAAGCGAAATCGGCAGCGGGGTACCGCTCTGCAGCGACAGCAGTCCTATTACAAGATTTCTATTGAGATTTTGCCTCAATCTGAGCTTTATGGTCTCACGTACCAGGAATCTTCCCCACCATTCCCTGACATATCTCCTTCCAGGTGGCGATCTGGGCCGGGGTGACGCCCGGCTTGAGGCGGAAGAGGACTTGGAGCTTTGTTAGTGATCGACGTTCCTTTCATATCATTTTGTTATTCAGTTGTATCCAACTAACCAATATGGTAAACTGGCATTTTTGGTTGACTCTTAACAAATAAGGATAGATGTAGGTTACCCAAGTTCAGATCGGTGATTGTGTCACGGCAGGGGCCCTATGGAGCCGGGCCTATCATATTACTAAACACTGAAGCTAACTAACGTAACCGGTAAGCGAGCCGCCCATGTAAGCCAGCCTTCCACCCAACCCAACGTATTACTTTTAAATGTATTTATCTCAACTAAAACGCCATTAAATTAAAATTAAAAGAATTATCTATCTAGCTAGGCATCTATTGATTTTATGCCCTATCTCTCCACAACCACTACACTTTGGCGGGGCCCGCGTACGTGGTTGTAAACCCGGCGAAGGGCTTCGTAGAGGGGAGGAAGGTGCTTCTTGAACTGAGAGACCTGATCCTGCAGGTATCTGCCTTTGGGATCTAGCTCGCTTTTGCTTCTGCTTCTCGTTGGCGGCGCGTAATTCCTTATTTTCTTTGGCGAGTAAGATAGCACCTTGCATTGTAAGACGGAAGCCTTTCACAAGTTGGTTTAATGCACGATCAAGCAATCGAGCATTATCATCTAGCTCTTGTAGCTCCATTGATGCGGTTGACTCTGAACCAACCGATGGACAGTCCAGATCGTGCAGCCCGGATATATTAGAACCTGCCAAAGATGAATGGGACCATCCCCCAGAACCGGAGCTGTTGGAAGCACCCCCTCCAACGAAGGGTGGCAAAAATAAAAGACAACCGGAAAGTTTGCTCACAAACTTCCATCTCCTGTCGGCCCCCCTGTTGAGTCTTCTTTGGAATAAGAAATATGCTCCCAGGTGTTCGTATGATCCGATATGAGATGTAAGATCCTATAACTTATAAAAAAAAACCTTAGTCTGGTCCCTTGCTAGAATAGAGTTCTGGCCCTAGTTGAAATGGTTCTAGTGTTATATATCGAAAATTCATTGTCTGTAGACATGCTTTGGTACAACATCATACATAGTAAAATTCAATTTGTGTTCGACGAGGTTGGCTATATATAACGCTCCTTTGACACGTTTCTCGATCCTCTTCCCCTCCCCCCCACCTCCCAGGAGGTGACTTTATTCGGGGGATCAGAACGATCCATGGTAGGGGACGATATTGTTGATAGATGTGCGATGAATATTGGATCAATGCTACTATCCCAACCAACATGGTATTAGAAGATATAATTGCCATTTCCTAAATTCATCCTATCATATATTTAAACAAGGAGAGGAAAGAGAAAAGATTGAGGATAATGATCATAGCCCTTCCATTTGCTTAGGCTTAGGCCTTTGTGAAATACCACAATTATCTTGGCAGATCTTTGGTTGAGAAGAAATACATGAGCATTAACTTAGAGCACCAACAGGCCAAGATGCCCTGATGAAAAGGCAACGCATGTGCTGCGAAAGCCCCACTCCAAAGTCAGGAATGTCATCATTGGCCAGGGGTACCCCTAGAGTGCGATATTGTTAACCATAGCCGTAGTGGTCTCCGCAGTGGGCTCTTATTCGACCACACTGGGACTAGCGAGAGGCTCTACCAATGTAACCGTGGCTTATAGACAGCGATTCGCCAGACAGCCACGCTGTCCCAGTGAGGATTGACTTCATTGGCTTTATCAAGCTGTAGGAGTGGGTCTCAGCAGTGACTGTCATTGGGCGACGATATATAACAGCGCTGCGGACGCTAGACCATGACTGAAAGCAGAGCTGGGGCCTAGCCGATCAATGCTAAGTCACACTAATCCAGATTAGGAAATTTTCCGAAAAACCCCTGTCAGTTGGATGCGTATTGTTTCTTACTTATATTTACCTAAGATACAATGTAAATATAAGTGTAAATATCTGACATCTCCCTACCCCACCTTCAGAGCAATTTCCCATCGCTTGCACCTGGTGTCTCGCTGACGCGTGTCAAGAACTTCTGCGCGCGGATCTTCCCATCTTTAAGACCCTTTAGGCCTTCAGACAATCCGTCGAGACCGTTTTTGCCTATAGTGTAAGGATGACCTGGGAACCAACCCTCGCGCAGACCCCGGGCAAACGCTGCGCCCCAGGTAATGCCAATGAGCTTGTCGTTCTCATCCTCGTAGTGAACCTGACCGACCATAGAAGAGACGATATCAACACTCGGGTCAGAGCCCTCGACCTCGGTCTTGAAATAGATGTTAGTCATTTTTGGCCTCCGACCAGCAGCATCGGGTGGGCCAGCAATGGCCTTGGTAACGAGCCTGATCGTGTCATCTTGGGAAATGCTATCAAAAGCCTTCCAGCAGCGGCCGTCGGGAGCACCTCCCTTCTTGACAGCCTCCTGGATAGCTTTGATCAGCTCCTCCCCAGTAGGATAATCGGTGTAGTCGACGAGGACGTCTCCCTTGCTCTCATCGAGGAAGGGCTTGATGAATTCGCTCCGCTTGCTGCCAACCGTAATGATAGGATGGATATTGGCGGCCGCTGCAAGTTTGATAGCGAAAGCTCCCGTGGCAGTACTGGCTCCATAAATGAGAAGAGGACGCTTAGTGCCCTCCTTACCCGCCGCCTTAGAGAGTGGCGACCAGGGCTCCGGTAGCTCGAGTTCCTGAAATAGTGCGCAGACGGATGTGTAGGCGGCCAGAGGAATCGTGGCGGCCTCTTCGAAGCTTGTTGAGTCGGGGATGTGGAAGGTAGTGTAATAGGGTGCAATGGCGTATTCGGCGAAGGTCCCGTGGGGGGTCCTCATCTCGTGGAAGGCAGCCACGCGGTCCCCTTTGTGAAAGCCGACGACATCTTCACCTACAGCTTCGACGGTACCAGCGACGTCATCACCGGTATTCATCTCAGTACCGTAGTAGATGGGCACCTTCCAGTCTTTCGGGTTGGTACCTTTCAATAATTCGCGTTAGCTGCCGATCAAAACATTGGGACCATAACGCATATCCACCGTCCATGCAGAGACGGATGGACTAGTGGCACAGATTGACCACTTCAGGTCCTCTTAAATCTAGTACTTACCGGCGATGACAACCTTGATCAACACATGGCCAGGCCCCGGCTTTGGGACGGGAGAATCGATAATGTCGACTGATGTGTCCTTCCTAACAATGACTTCCTTCATATTGAGATAGCTGAGGTTCCTTCGTACGTTTTCAGGTGGCGGGCTCGGCTATAAGACAAAACGTAAATAGTTTTGGGAATAGGTTTTAGTGTATAAGACCGGCGTGGCTACTGTGGTAGTTATATAATCTGCAGAATACTAGTTAACTAGTTAGTTAGTTACCTAACTAACTATGACCAACTAATTTCATGACATCATCAAGGCTGACAAATTGCCTCAGAGTTAACTACTAACTAGTTAACTAGCTTAGTAATTAACCTAACTAGTTATTAATCGTTGAATCATCCGCGAATTTGATTTCCGCTTCGGGCATCTTAGGAAACCCTCTTTTGCCCCACATAAAAATAACGAAGTACCTTTCATATTTGTCTAAGTACAATTGTGCAAGCTAATGCCTTAACTCTCTTTATTTCTTGATATTAATCACGCTTTGCATTCCACGTATTTTGTCTCCAGCCGATATAGCTCTTGAGAAAAGAACGGGCGCTGTGAATGATGGAACAAATACTAAAATGAATCACTCTAGAAAAGTTGGAACGGCTACAGAGTATCCCGAAACTAAGGTTCGTAGCAGGCAGGCTACAGGGCCGAATTGAAGCGAAGACAGACGACTGGAGTAGCGTAGTTGAGGATCCTGCCCCCGATGAAGCCTGTGGCACCGGTGAGGAAGATCTTAGCGTCAGATGCCACTGTCTCAAAACCTACACGACGGATACACCGGCATGAGGATAGATCAGGTGGGAGACCGGTGGGAGACCGATGGGAGACCGGTCCAGGACCCGTGGTTCTGTGAGGTCATTAATAATTATCCTTGTAGTGGCATTATGCTAACAAGCTTATTTTCGTTCAAAGTGAGGGGCCACCAGCTCGGGAATACTCCGACCCAAAATGGGTTCTGCCGAAGTCTAATAATAACGAATACTCCGGGAAGCAAAAAAGGAGATATATGGACAAGGCGCGACAATCTACTTCCGGATACTTAGGCTATCTCTGCAGATATATTAGTTAACTAGAACCCCATAGTCCTCTCTCTCTCTCTCTCTCTCTCTCTCTCTCTCTCTCTTTTTCCTTCCACGATCTGTCCACGTCAATACATACTGTGCTTTCTCTATTTGATTCGTCACTCGTATGGTATTTCCATGAGAACTTAGAAAATCGACTTCGTGAAAGTGCAATTACGCCTTGAGACTCGATTGATAATAGCCTGGCCATTTCGCTAATCAGGTTAGTCAGCTGTGTTCTAGGATCGTATTCGATACAACTGCGCATTATTCATCGGTGTAGGGTAATTACAGGGGGCATTATCCAACTTGCACAGCCACTGCGTTTGAGACAAATAACTAGTTAAGCCATGATATTTGGAACACCTGTAATTTCAGGGTTATATAAAACAGGTATGATCATGTATAATGCCATCATCGTTTGGTGCCGTTGCGACTTATATTCCTTTTGGCCTACGAGATCTTATTAAGAATCATCGTAATCCACTTAGACGCTCCATCAAACTTCGTTTAGGATTTTAGGGTCAGACACCGATAACTTTGCTTTGGTAGAAGGGAAGGCTTGTCGAGCTAAGGGATATATTCGTTAACAGTAAATAAAAGTAAGTGGGGGACTACGGAATGTACTAATCTGATTATCGTTGTTTCCCTCTCTAATTTGTTTACCAACAAACGTTCGACCGCGCACGTCATAGTCCTCGATGTATAAATAGCTCAGCGTATTCAACGGTGTCCTTATCGAATTCCGTCCAGTCAACGGCCCACCTGGGGTATTGGTGGAAATTAGTACGCGATACTGTTGTTCAACGAATCCGTAAAATTCAAACGCTGGTGATAAAGTATCGAGAGAGCACGTAATATGGCTAGAATAATATTAAACGGGGGAAAAGCCGCGTGAAAGTGTGTATAATCTAAAGCCTAGATGGACAGCAAAACAAGGTTGGTAGATGTGAAAAGTCATGGTTGATTTATAGACAGCCTGAAACTAGAATCGGTAATTATTTAAGGGGCGAACAACCGCCGATGTACATGACTGCTCCATTTACTTATTTCATTGAATTTGTGGAAACCGAAAATCATGTTCCTAAGGCTCCTCGCTTCCGCTCTCCTCTTCTCTACCGTCAGCAATGCGCAGGCTCCAGTTGGCCTCGGCAGGGCGGGGGCCTACCTGGTTTTTACAAGCCAAATAGTGACAAACACAGGCCCAACGATTGTTAGTGGTGGCAATGTTGGAGTCTCTCCGGGAACGGCTATCACGGGTTCCCCCTGGTCAAGTAGTTCCCCTAGGAACAATCCACTCTGCCGATGCCAACGCAGCTAGAGCACAGTTTGATCTAGTGACTGCATATAACGATGCAGCTGGCCGGAGACCTGCCACTATTGAACCCACAGACCTTGGTGGTCTAACCCTTGTTGCTGTTTGCCTAGATTACACCTTACTCGGATATTGCTCGACGCATGATCCTGCATACATTGGCCAATACATTCTCCCTTCCACTTCTTTGGCTGAGATGGAACCAGAGTGTGGAGCTCACATATAATTGCTGGGTAGCGTTTATGACAATAACGCCGCCGAGATAGTATGTATTTCTTGAAACATGTGGATAGATAAGACACTTAGGCCTCCGGTATTTGAGCTATCCCAATAGATTAAGCCCACCATTGTTGTGGAGTGTCACTTATGTCAGACAATCTAGTAGGATATATCCCGCCACCTGGAAATCCTCGCACACAAACTATCACATCCAATTATGGTACACGTAAAAATTTTTAGCTTTCCAAAATAAAGAAGTATTATGTTGATATGATGTTCATTCCCTCCACAGGTTCATAAATCATTCTACATGCAGGCACTTTGGGTCCAATCTCACATGACCTTTATCATGCTCCCTTGCCGAACAGACAGACTAACCTCAAAAATAGAAAAACCATCGTATTAGGCCTCGTTAACAATTGTGCTGCTCCTGCTGTCCAACTAAGTGACATACAATTTGCTTTCAATTTCAATGCGACAATTTGATCTTAGCATTTGCGAGAGATATGGTCATCCTGTCCTTCCTTGTTTGTCGGTTCATCTTTAGTATCAGTCTGATGAAGGAGAGGACTCTTTTCGGTACTCGCACTTTTCCTATACGTATCTTGGTTGGCATCTTCGCCAACATTACTAGAGGCTGGGATAGAGGCATAAGGGTGTGAAATGCTTTCCCGATGAGGATGGGCTCTGCCCGTTTGAATAGCGCCATTATCAGTTTGGCGATGAGCGGAAGAAAGAGCGAAATCGCCAGAGTCAAAGTATGTCCGTTCCTGTCGGTTATTAGCTAGCGCGCGTTATAAGGAATTATATTCTATATACCTTGGACTTTGGAGCTAGTAAGCCTCCACGCGGCAGCTTTCCGTACTTTTTGGGATGGTTCTCGGATTTAAACAATAGCGGAGAGGATTATTAGCGTCGTTCGTTCCAGGGAGGGTTGGACCTACTTCGGGATATGGTCCTCCTGACTGCATTCTGAGAGATTAGCCCTGAATTTTCAGAATATTCAGATGATTTCCAAGACTGCGATAGGGACTGCATCTGCAGAGGGATCCTCATTCTCGAGCTTAAATGTCCATGACGTTATTTGTCCTATCGCGTGATCCAACAGCGATTAGTCAGCTAGATCGGCGGGGGGATTAGAAAACTGTACCGACTATGTCGTCATTAGGAGACAGGAATATTGCTATTCCGGAGCTATTCTCAATACAACGAATCCTAGCATTAGGGCTCGAGAAGTAATCATAGAGGTTGTATAGTGGTAAGCCAGGAAACCTGCAGGATAACGACCTTTTTTAAGCGTGCTTACCATTTGGAAAAGAGTATCACGGTAATTAGTGACAACATTTTTAAAGGTACAGTGACTATTCATAAGACTTAACACCACCAATATACCTGCAGCCCCACTTTTATACCGCATTCTTATATAAACTACACCGCCATACAGTACGCGCTAATGGAAACTCATTTATGTCGCGCGTATCTCACGTATCTCACGTATCTCACCCCATTTCTTACTTTTTTTCTTCTCTATATGCCGGCTCACTCAGGACTCACTCCAGCCCTCCGTGAGAGGATCTGTGTTCTCCATTTAGCTGCCTAATAGGGTTACAGACAAATTCACCAGAGACATCCATGGAATTCTTTCTCTACAAACCGCTATATACTCAAAAAAGAGCACGAATGGCGTTCTTCGAAGCCTCATTCAGGTAGACTAAAAAAGCTAACTGGGTCTGACGAAGTACGTCTTCTCGATGGTATCAACGTAAACCCTCGCGTTGCACACGAAGATCTTCTTACTATGATCACCCTGAAGATAATATTAGAACAGGAGGAATACCCCCCCCAATCACGTTCAATAACACTAGCCATCTCTTACTCGTAGAGACAGTGTTTACCGATAGGCCATCCACTATTTCTATGGCCGGTGAAGAGAACGAATTTAGGCTGGATCTCCGCCGGCGCGATGTCCCAACAACCTATTACTGCAGCATTGATCTACGCAAGCCCACCGTTCATTGCAAACCACCCATTGCAAGGCTTCGCGTGTACTAGGTCTGAATGATTAATTGGCCTCCGTTGGCGAAGTACCTCGCAATTTTATTCATCCGCTGGATGAAGATACTCAAGCGAATTGATTTTCGGTCAAGCTGTCATTGTCACCTAGACTTGCCGACAAACCTATGACCAGAAAATTGATTATTTCGGTACCGCGAATTGGGACATTGGTTGTGACTTGTTTTTTTCGAGATGTCCCCGTCTTGATGAGGTTGTTTAGGAGCACATCGAAGGCACTATTGAGTTACCTTGGTTGCAATTCTAGCACTTCATTTCTAGGTCTCGAAGATGTGATCAATGTTCTAGGCTAGCATCCAAGCCCGATCAAGTTGAACGAGCGTATATTACTGAAAGGTATACAGCCAGTGGCGCCAACCGGACTTCTTTGGGAGCACAAGACTGAACTAGTCAACAAAGACTGCTTGTCACTTCCCAAATAGAAATTTCAGCAGATTGGACATTGATAGTCTCTATCTTTCTTCTCGTTGTATATCAGCACCCATCAACTGAGATACAACCATCTGCGCTGTCCGAACGCCGTAACTCATGTCTGCACACGAATACCGCGGGACATCTACAAATT
>MLQL01000079.1:0-59362 GCA_002072365.1 Penicillium flavigenum | reverse complement strand
ATTTTAATTGCAAGTTAATTGTAACTTCCGGCTCCATCTCCTGATACCAATTTTATATTGGTAGACGGTATGGTAGCGCCAGGGAGCCAGTGGCCGCCCCTTTCAGGGGGCCGCGAAAATTCTGCACGTAACATCAACGAGCGCATTTTGGATGCCAACTACGACGTACGCCAGTTGCTGAATCATATCAGCAGTAATAACTCTGTCAAAGTCCCAAGACCGGTGTTGGAATACCTGAAGTCCGTTCAGGAGCTCACCACTGATCTCATCAAGAACCCCATTGGCCAGGACTGGAAGCAGCAATTTGAGCAGCTGCGCCAGGAGACCAGCCAAATCAAACAGGACATCCATGCGGTGAGGATAGCGACAGCGACAGGTGCCGGGCCAAGTACCCGAGTCAGATCATATGTTGACGCCGTGAAAAATGCGCCGCCGCCGACGCACTTTCTATCCAGCCATGGATCGACATCGACTAACCCCGCATCGCCTTCCGATCTCCTCCAAGACCGTCAGGTCATCGTCAAATTGGGTGATTCCGATGGCGTTAAGCGCTTCCGCACACAGACCCCGGCTGAGATCACCAAAACAGCCGAAAAGGCTAGAGTGAAGGCAGCCAAGGAGGTAGATGGATTGACGATGGCGTCGGCGAAATTTGTTGCAGCCAGGCAATTGAAATCCGGTGATCTCTCGCTAAGTCTGCGGACTGCGAAGGAGGCAGAGATTATGAGGTGCCACCGTCAGGTCTGGGTGAAGCATCTGTGGAAGGGATCGGAGGTGCGGCTGCCGAGCTGGGGGGTGGTCATACATGATGTCAATGTACGGTCTCTCGGTATTAACACGGCGGCCGGAATCGGAGACCAGGGCCGGAAGCAGGGTATCATAAAGCAATTGCTCACTGAAAACCTGTTTAACTGGGGAGACAAGGCAGAGATCACTCAGATCTCGTGGCTTGTCCTCCCAGAAGGCAAGAAATCCGGCTCCCTGATCGTTGAATTCACCTCACCGCATACTGCGAACAATGCAATCGACACCGGTGCTCTCTGGGACTCGGAGGTCCTTACCACGGTCTTATATGACCGTGCTGCGCGTATACGCCAGTGTCACAACTGTCAGAAATACGGACACATAGGAAACACCTGTTCTAATGAAACCAAGTGTGTCTTTTGCGCTGAGAAGCATCATTCTCGAGACTGCCAGCGTAAGAAAGACGCCACACTTAGTGAACGAAAGTGCGCCAACTGCGGGGGCGCACACAACGGATGGTCGAAGCGGTGCCCCGACTTCATCAGAGAGATTGAGAGGGTGCAAGCCCTTGCCCAGGCAAGGGAGAGGCATCACCGGGTGCCAGCATACCTCTCGATAAAGGACACCGGGCCGGGGACTCTGGCATCCACAACCACAGGGGAAGGAGACTTAGGAGGTAGCGGCTCCGGGGTTTCCATGGCGGAGGATGGCCCACAGAGCCCATCGAGGCTATCAACTGGCAGGCCACTAACTAGTAGGCCGTCAACTAGCAGGCTGTCTGCTAAAACGACAAACTCGAGAAAGGACGCTCGCTCCACTACAAGCGAGAAGGAATCCAATACAGCAGACGCTATGGAAGTCGACAGCATTGAAGTATCAGAGGACGCTCGGGAAACACAGTCCCGAGACAAACAACAGGGCCGTATTCACCAAGATATAGCCCTCCAGACCCAGAGGAGCCCCGACTTCACAGCTGGAAGAGCAAGTAAAATCGGGGACTCCCTTCGCCAGTCTATCTACGCCCCGACAGAGGTGCGCTCGGAACCACCGAGGCGTAGAGCACCGAGCAGGGTATCCACATCGTCATCGATGGTGACGAGAAGCAAGGACACCCTTAGCAATGTGCTCCAGGCCAATAAGAAACCGCGAACAGGGCTGATGATTCCCGAGGACGAGGACGCAGACCCTATAACCGTGATAGCGTCATCATCAGTCGCAGCTAGAACGGTTAGCGCGTATCAGCCCTCGATCCTATCGCAGGTTAGCAATAACCATAAGCGAACGGCTAGAACGAGGCCACAGAACGCACCCGGCAAGGAGAACATGCCTATCTTCAGCTATGATAAACCAACACGCACACCAGGCCCGAGGGGCCGGAACAAGCGCACCCACGACGATCAGGTTGATCTCACAATAACAGAACCATCTGTCAGATTTACCAGCCGTGCGGACCTCCAAGATGAGAGAAGAACCCGCCAGTACACTAGGAAACATGCCAACAACCAGACTCATGAGTAGGAAACCACTTACCATTATCCAATACAACACGCACCGGTCGAGAGATGCCGTCATGGCGGACTTTTTGACGAAGCCAGAGGTCTCCAAGGCGGACATGATTGCAGTGCAAGAACCATGGGAAAACCCATACAACGACACCACATACCACCCATTGAAACAGACGCATGAACTGCTCTTCCCGGCCAGCGCGGAGACGGGAGGGAGAGCGAGAGTGTGTATATATATCTCCAAGACGTTGGCCGGTTGGACACACTATGCACATAGTGAATTCTGCCAGGAAGTGAGGATCCAAACCGGCCTTGGCGAGGTCTGCTTCTTCAACATATATAACGAGTGTGGCACCACCGGTACTGTGGAGCAGCTCGGCGTATTATTGGAAGGCAGACGGCATGTCATACTTGCCGGCGATTTCAATCTCCACCACCCCGCCTGGGGAGGTATTGAGGCCACACAAGATCTAGGCTCTGATAGGCTTATTGAGCTCTGCGATGAAGCAGATTTAGACCTCTGGTTGGAACCTGGTACAATCACGAGAGATCAAAATGGTGTACAAACCACGATTGATTTGCTCTTCGGCACGCCGGCTCTGACAGAGAGATTGGTGGTATGTGAACTGGCTTTGGATTGTCACGCTGACTCCGATCATCTCCCGATTCGCGCGCTACTCGATGTCGACACAGTGCCGCTTGTTGAGGCGAAGAGAAGGCTTTGGAAGGCTATGGACACTGAGAAATTCGACGTGTTTGTGGCGGACAATCTCCCAATGCCGCCGCAATTGACGACCCCCCGACAAATCGACGACGTAGTCGACCACCTGATCGACATCGTACAACGAGGGGTTCACGAATCGACACCATGGGCTAGACCAAGCCCTCTCGCCAGTCCATCGTGGACTAAGGAGTGCGGGGAAGCCGTCAAGCACTCTCGCCGTATGTTCCGCCGGTATCTTGCCACACACAGTGAGGAGGACTGGGAGACATACAAACTGGCTAGGAATCAGAAGGGGAAGGTGATCAAAGCCGCTCTCCGGCGTGGCTTCCGGAACTTCATTGAAGAAGCCGTGGATCAGGGCCCCCAGGGGCTGTGGAGAGTGGCTAAATGGGCCAGAAACAGGGGCCAGCAGCAGGGGAGTACGATGCCAGTACTAAGAACAGCTGAAGGAGGGGCTGCAGAGACAGACGAAGAGAAGGTAAATCTACTCCGTAAGGTATTCTTCCCGCAGCCACCGGAAGCAGATCTCTCCGACATACAACACAGCCACGCCAGCCATCGAGAGCAGTACCAGCTTCCACCGGTAAGCGACACCGAAGTGAGAGCTGCAATCAAGAAGGCGCCACCAGATAAAGCACCTGGATACGACACACTACCGAATAAACTATGGCGAGTCCTCGCAGGGACGGGTCCAAAATCCAAGTCAGAAGAGAGATTTATCCCATTTCTCACTACGATTTTTGACGCCTGCATTCGAATCGGCTATAACCCCCAACACTTTCAAACCTCAGTCACAGTGACACTACGAAAAGCCGGCCCACGAGACTACCGAGTCCCTAAATCGTACCGGCCAGTTGCATTGCTAAACACACTCGGCAAGATCCTCGAAGCAGTCATAGCTACGCGAATTGCGTGGCTTGTTGAAGAACACAAACTGCTCCCGGATACACACCCTGGGGGACGGAAAGGGGTATCCGTCGACCATGCAATCCAGCTGATTCTCGGGAGAGTCCACCAGGCGTGGGGGGAAGGCAAAACTGCAAGCATGCTTCTCCTAGACGTGGCTGGCGCATACGATATGGTGTCTCACGAGAGATTGCTACACAATATGCGACAAATGGGACTTGGTTCGCTTACGTCCTGGGTACAGTCATTCCTTACTGGCCGGAGCACGCGAATCAAGCTACCGAATGGCTATCTCAGTGAAGCATTTCCTACACCAACTGGCATCCCACAGGGCTCGCCAATCTCGCCGATCCTCTTCCTCCTCTTTAACGCACCGCTTGTACGTGCCTGTACACTACGGGGTCTACACTATGGGGAGAGCGAGGCATATGGATGGGTTGACGATGTATGCATTCTGGCAGTGTCAAACAGCTATGAAGAAAACATCAAGTTGCTAGAGAAGGCACTACAGAGAGCGAGCACCTGGGCGAAGAAACATGCCGCCAAGTTCGCACCCGACAAATTTGAACTGATCCATTTCAATAATCCAAAGCCCACCACTAATCCAAAACCGACCACCACCACCGATCTAAAACCAACCGACATCTGGGAGGTCCCAGATGACCCGTTAGGACATGACAACATGCCGATTATTATCCCAGGAGATACGCCAATCATCCTCACACCCACCGAAACAGCTAAATACCTTGGTGTGTGGCTCGACAAACACCTCAATTTCACAACACATCGGAAGAAAATGCTTGCGAAGGGAGCCGGAAATCTGGAAGCGCTCCGCGGAATCTCAGGGTCCACTTGGGGGTCATCATTGATCGCTATGCGGAAGGTATACCAGGCAGTTATCATTCCACAGATGCTATGGGGACTGTCTGCGTGGTACTGCCCGGCAGCCAGAGCAATGCCAAGGAGGGACCTCGACAAGCTCACAAATGAACTAACAAAGGTACAAAAACGTGCGGCGGTCCTGATCAGCGGTGCATTCCGGGGAACAGCAGGAGCAGCACTCGATGCAGAACTATTTATCACCCCAATCAAACTACGACTACAGCAGGTCGTCGAAGAAACAGCGATAAGAATTCTCACCGGCCCGCAATGGGCCTGCCCACAAACGGCTAAAGAAGCCAGGAAACCAACTCAAAGAAGACTCGGAGGGTGGGCTCCAACCGAGGCAATTTCACAAAAGAAGCCGCTACGCCTACAACCGACGGAACAATGGGAACAGAAGCGTGCATTTGTCCTTGCACCATGGGAGACGAGAATCCCATGCTTCATTGAGAATCAAGAAGCTGCATTGGAAACCTATAACAGCATCTATAAAGAAGCAATTTGTAACAAGCAAAATAAAACCACTCTGGTTTTCACAGATGGGAGCGGGTTCGCAGGGCACATTGGCGCATCAATGGCCAGCCTTCAACATGGAGTGACATCACAAAGACGGTATCTTGGAACGGACTCCCAGTCCACAGTGTACGCTGCCGAGCTCAGCGGCATTGAGATGGCACTCGCCCAAGCCAAGGAGGAAAACGAGGGACAGAGCGAAATTGAACAACAACAGGCTCGAGAAGTGATCATTTTCTCTGACAGCCAGGCTGCCATACAGGCAGTGCGAAACCCACAGCGACCGTCTGGCCAGTACGTGCTTGCACTGATATATAACCACGTGCGGGCCATTCAATCGCAAACCCAAGGACCAACGAATATCACCATTAGGTGGATCCCTGCACACGTTGGTGTAGACGGCAATGAATTTGCCGACGAGGAAGCGAAAGGTGCAGCGCTTCTTGGTGCGGGGATGGGAGTTGCGACCGAGCCGGACAAACCGATAATCCGCCTCGCCGCAGCTGCCAAGAGAGCGGTACGCCAGCGAATCAGAGAGCGGTGGGAGAAGCAGTGGGAGCGGGAGACGACTTCCGCACCCACCAAGCGCTTGGTGCAGGCGCCGAACAAGAAGACACTTCGTTTATACGAAGGTCTGTCGAAGCCACAATGTGCAATCCTGATTCAGATGCGCACAATGAGGATCGGGCTTCGACACTTCTTGTTCAAAATCAAGGCAGTCGAAACAGACCGGTGTAGTTGTGACGAAGGCTCGCAGACACCAAAACACATTCTTATGCAGTGTCCGCAATACGCCATGCAGCGTACGAAACTGCGGGAGCAATTGTGGGATATTGGGATCAGCGAGATGGATTACGACAAGATTGTGTCGAACCCGCAGGCCACCCGCTACGTGGTCAACTTTATGCACCGAACAGGTCTCCTCCAACAGTTTCAACACGTGGGAATCGAGGAGGACGACGACGACGACGAACCGACAGGCCTCGCGGCAATGGATCTAGGTGTGGAAGACGATGGGTATTAGCCAATGACGAAAGTGAAGCTGTGGAACGAGAAACTCAGCCAGAGTCGACGAACATGCCAATCAACAACTGGCCAGGACAACGTCACCATCAATTGAAACCGAGGCAGGGGGAGGATACAGAGATAAGAAGTGAGAAGTGAGAAGTGGAAGACGGAGAGATGGAGGGTGCACTCCATGACAATCTTTATATATTTCTTATGTATGGGTATGGGTTTGTGGGTTTACGGGTTACAGGCAGGAATGGGCTGATTCCACACTCTTTACGATCAGCATCTGCATACTCTTGGGATGCACTATACCTGGTGGTCCCAACTCGGCGTTTGGGCTCGAGTTCTTGCTTCAGTTGGATGAAGCGCCTGCATAGTCATACGCAACTAGTTAGACTGCAACAGGTTAATTGAACTTTGATTGATTGATTGATTGATTGTACCTTGCCACATTTAGCTTTGCATATCGGAATTGATAAGAATGGTCTATATTACGTTACAATTATGGGGCAAAATCATGTCTTGGCGCCTACCGGTTATTCTCCCCAAAAGCTCTTCGAATAATCTTGGAGAAACTTTGAACCCATTTTGAACTGTTTCGCCAACCGGGGAAACTGCCTTCTGGAACGTGCCCAGAGAAACGCCCGTGTGAAGTGAAAGCGACGACGCAGCAATACTGTCGAGGAATCACTCCTCGCGGGCGGGGAGGAAATCAAATATTTTTCCCGCTGGAAGTAATTAGAATGTCGAGGTGGAATCAATGAAAAGGGGTAATAAAGTCTATGGAGAATTCTGACTCCAATGTGGTGGGGTGGAGGTGGTATCCACTCAACAGGTGTGGATTCTCGGAATGGTGTAACTTGTGAAAAGTCTAGCCATTTCAAATTAATGATTGTGAATACCACCTAGGAAGTTACTTGTAGGCTGTGAATTTCCCCCACTGACCAATTTGCTCAGATTTTCAGAAATCACGCAGAAACCATGACCCAGGAACATATACCAACGACCATGAAGGCGTTGAGGCTAGTGAAGGTATATTGTCGCTCCTAGTACACTCCAGTCGCGTACACAGTCCAATCAGAACTCCAGCTAATGATCAGCCAGTACAACGAGAACTACCAACTTCGCAGTGATGTTCCTGTCCCAAATCCTGGTCCAGGAGAGCTCCTCATCCGCGTGGCCGCAGCTGGATTCTGCCATACCGATTACCAGGTCTACCAAGGCGCATACGGAACTCAGCTGCCATTCACCGGCTCTCATGAGCCTGCAGGCACTATCGTCAAGCTTGGCTCTGATGTACCGGGAAATTGGAAGGTGAATGACCGCGTCGGTGTGCTCAACTTTAGAAATCCATGCAATGAATGCAACGGATGCCGATGGCGAATGACAATATACAAGTCCTTGGATGCCCGGTATTGCGAAAACAAGACCATGAGCGGTATTCTGAGAGCTGACGGCGGCTTTGCTGAATACATGATTGCTTCGCATTACGCGCTCGTCCACTTGCCGGATAACTTGTCGTTTGAGCAGGCCGCACCGTTGATGTGTGCTGGTGTATGTGTGTCCCTTCTAGGATACAGCCGTGAGAATACGTAAACTAATAGAGATCGCGCAGGCCACTGTATGGAATGCAGTCAAGGAAACCGGGCTTGAGAAGGGACAGTCGATTGCAATTGTTGGAATCGGCGGCCTTGGTGTTCTAGCCGTGCAGTTTGCCAAATCTCGGGGCTTGCGGGTCGTAGCAATCGACAATCGTGATATTGGTCTGAAGCTTGCATCCGAGGTTCCTGCTCATCTCAGGCCAGACCAGGTCATCAACTTCAATAGCCACGATGCCATCCAAAAAATCCTCGAGTTTACGGACGGCATTGGGCTGAGCGGTGCTGTGGTCTGCACTGATGATGTACCAGCAAGTGACTGGGCTTTGCACCGCCTTCAACCTAGGGGAGTTTGTGTTGTTCTCGGGTTGCCAGAATCTGGCTTCAAGTTCGATGCGTTTAATCTCGTGTTCCGAGAACTTGTCGTCAAGGGATCGCTGCATTGCCCCGTCGATGAAGTCAAAGCGATGATCAAAGCTGTTTCTGCCAATGGGGTTGTTAGCCATCTTACTGTTCTGCCACTAGAGAAGGCCGAGGACATACCCGACAGAGCAACTGCCCATTCGTTCACCGGACGTCTGGTCATTACATTGTAGCGAACTGACCATTCATTGTCTTTGACCGCAGTCCTATACTTCAGGTCATATGCGCCTCGTCTAGTCCTTACCGTTAGAAAGCTGTATAAAATCAACTAAATTAAAAGAATAATTTCTCGGCTAATTTTCCCGGTTATACATATAACCCCTATAAAGTTCGATGCTACCTACCACGCCGATCATATCTTGCCAAAAAGATTGGAATATAGTAAACAGGACGGTCGTCAATCTACAACTGGGACAGCTTGACATACGATCGCCATTGCCTTCCAACTTTATCTTGAACCCGAGGTATTCAAGATGCACTGGATACGAAACCCAAGGTATAAAGCTAGTTGCCTGACTAACCAAGGCTACTTTGCCGTCGCGGAGTACTTACGCTCGTACTCGCACAGTTAACACGTACTAATCCATCGGCTATTAGAATAGTAGTCGCGGGGGTTGCCTTACTAGAATTTGGCTGGCAAAGAATCTTAGATGTCATGGCTTGGAGTACGACAGATGATGTGATAATTTTCACGTAGTTGGGGATTGGAGAGATAGGGTATCGTCAGTTCTTGAAAATACCCATTTCATATGGATCCATTCCTTCTAGCATTATATAATTCGGTTCGTCGAATTATTAATTTAGCCGTGCTTTTCGTTACCGTACTAAGTCTCCACGTAGGGTATCTACGTAATCGTGATGTGCGGAACCGCTTACAAATATTGCGGCAAACCCTGGGTGATCTCCAACGAGCGGATAGCTGCGGACAGCTGTCGGTCGACAGTTGGAGAAGATAGTCTGGCATTCTGGCAATTCTGGCATTCTGGCCAATATAATATTTAAACAAACCCAAACTCGTGCAATAAGCTACCCATACTCAGTTGACAGTGTATTATTACTACATCCCTCAAGCTCTACTTCAAATCGATTTCGATCAAATTATCCGTTCGTTATCTCTCTCCTCGACTGCCAATAATTTTCTAACACTGAATCTAGAAAATGACTGCCAACCTCAAGACCGTTCCTACCACCGAGTACAATTCCGTGATTGAGGCTGCCAACAAGTACACAGAGGGTCTGCGCACTGGTAGCCCCAATATGGTTGCCCAGGCATTCCACAAGAACGCTGTCATGTACGGCTTCATCAGCCCTCCAAAGCCCGACATGCTTGCCGGTCCCATCGATAACCTTTACACATTTATCCGTGACAATGGTAGCGCCCCAGCCATTAAGACCCGCAACGATATTCTCGCCATCACTCAAACTACCGCCGTGGTCCGTATCGACATGGAAGGAGATGCCTCGGGTGCTGACTACACCGACTTCCTCACTCTTATCAAAGTGGACGGCAAATGGCAGGCTATTGCGAAGGTTTTCCACAAGTACCAATAGAATGGGGTAGCAACAGCTGGTTAACGTCTATGTCTTGCCTGGTGGCGGCTGAAGCTAGGATAGCTTGGGTGCAGAATATAAATACATATCCACTATGGTAACACCCGTGACCTCTCAAATGGCCACTGTAGCAACCATTGATACTTTCATCTCTTGGCAAAAAATCATGTAAAATATGCAATTTCGGACAGACGAACCAAGGACTCTTTGTAAGTGTTGAAATCTGCCAGGTTCACCGATCAGGTTATTAAAAAGGCAGCTGGGCATGTTATCTGTCATCAGTATTGGGTTTAATTCTCAATTAAAAGCGAGTGGTATAGAATGGTTGATGGGTACTGGGCCACAAGTAATGAATTGGGTTCAAAGGTTGGAATTTAGCGACGCGATTCCTAACTTCCAAAAATACACTTGCTTGCTACCTTGGGGTACTCAAGCGCAGATCTACAAGTGTTGCGAATAGCGCAGGATACAGAACATTTCACGTATGTCCATTTATTGGTCTATTCAAGTCTTTTTTCAAGGAGCTCTGCCACGATAGATAGTGTCTCGCCAATAACACGAACAATTTCGAATATGTGGACACCTTGGAATGTCTCAGCCCATAGCCTCACTACCGTTGCTGCCATTCGACGGATACAGTAACTATCCGCCTCCTTGCTTTCCAGCGTATTCGCCATATCCGTTTCTCTGATGAGACTGGCAATCATTGCGAGCAGCTTTCTCTCATCTTCCCGTAGAGAGTCCAACCCCGAGGTTAGTACCGCATTCGAAATCATACTTAACCACCGACTTAGTAAAAGTGCACATTCCAGTGTACAGAGGGGGTATTGAATGCTCCCATTCACTGATTGTGTGCAAGCGACAAAGGCAATGCCAATCCGGATTGGAATACTTAGAGCGTGAATACATTGAAGGACAGCCCGATCAACGTGCAAGGAGCGTGTAAATAGTGGAATTGAATCGTCCGTGAAAAGAAGAGCGATGGATTTCGGGTCCTGTGATAATAGGTTGCGACAGGGACCAAGGTTGGCATTGAGACGGAGATACGCGAGTCTGAGCAAGGCTGCTGAGTTGAATCCGAGAGGTCCATTTGGAGAGGAAGGGTCCAGTGAAGTTTCTTGTGTTGCCTCCCAAGATCTTTGCCATGTCTGGAGAGCAGATTCGAATCTTTTGACGGTATCGAGACGAATTGTATGGCTGGTTGTGGTCTGGCGCTCAAAGTATATGCATTGAATCAAGGCATTTATCAGGGCATAATTTCCGAGAGCCGAAAGGGGCTCCTTATAATGAACGTCACGTCCAGCAATCATCTCCGCGAGGGTCGAGTCAAACTGGCACTCGGTGTGGCCATAGGTTTCCCTCGTGTGTTGCCATTCAACTGCAGATGTGTTCACCCATTCCACATTACAGTGAGGTAGCGACAGTCGAATTTCATCATTCATGATCAGTGGAGATACATTGAAAGTGATACTGGTCAGGTTGAGGATAATATACGCCACGAAGAGAGTTCTTCGATGTCCTTCCCGACGTATCCAATCTGACCAAGCACATTTTTCAACTATTTCGTCTCGCACTTGCAAGCCAGCTGCTCGGGTAAGCATCGAGAGCTGGCTTCCCATTGCCAGAGCATCCTGCGCCGCGGGGATGTCTGCCCATGTCGCCATTGCAATCAAAATGATGAGCGATTGCAATAATTGTAGCTGAGGTGGAGGAATGGAGAACTCTGAATTGGAAAAAGCAGGGGCATGGCTCTCTCGGTCGTCAATATTGGTGGGGGTTGACCCAGAAATTCTACTGCTCGAGTCATTTGATGAACCTTTTGCAATGCCTGCGAGAGATAGTCGGGTACGCTGTTCAAGCTTATGCATAATGATAGTCTTTGATGCCAAGTAAAGCTCATACCCCTTCCTCTTCTCAACACGACAAAAAGCACCCATTGCCATCACTGCAAGGATTAGCTCTGGCGCTAAGGTCTCGATTTTCAGCGTTGAAGGATGCAGGAATGGAAAATGCTCGTGGAATCCTCTAAAGTATCCCTCAATATATCGGGAAACAGTATGTCTAGATGGGACAAAGATTCCCTTGGGCAACACTTGATCATACGATCGAATAGCAGCAGATATTCGATCATATTTAGGCGAACAAATATTCCACGGCAAGCCGGTTTGAGTGTCCACAGAGGAGTTAAGGCCTGCAGGAGAGTCTAACTCATTGTGGGGTAGTCTTTCATTATGTGATGATAGAGAGTCCGGTTCTAAAGGTGGCAGCCGAGATGAAAGTGACTCGAAGGACATGGGGTTCGCTTCGTTGCTTGGGGGTTGGTCTTTTTCGCCTCGTTCAAAGTGAGCGGGCGCCGAAGAGCCAGAGCCATTGATTCTGATATTATCAGACTGCCAAATATCAGACAACGAGTAATCTGTGTCAAAGAATGTTGTGGGTAAAAAATCAGTCATGTCACTGCTATTGTTCCAGAGGAACTCGAACTCATAGGTAGAGTCGAGACCGAGGCTGCTTGTTGGGTCAAGAGGCATGAGTTGAGAGAAATGTGCATGGTCGAAAGTCATATCAGACACAGGGGCACTTGAGAGGGCCGAACAGTGCTCCGCAGGTCCAGTGTCTGGGACAAGTGACGGCAAGGGACATACGTTCCGGTCGACTATTTCGACTGGTATACTGATGTTTTCTAAATTAGCGCGAGTTCCGTGTGATTTCTTAAATTACCTACCTTTGCTCTGTTTCACCTTGGCTGGTATTCACGGCCGTTGTCTCAGTAGGTGGCTCATGATGGCTAAGCCTACGGTGACGCATGAGAAGATCCCTGTTCATCATAAGATAACGCCATTTGGAGTACCTCGAAGCCAACATTGACTACCGACCGTCTAGAGAATTTCTGTCCACAGTCACAAGAAAATGGCTTCTCCTGCGTATCTGGGCCTTGTAAGGAACGAGTAAGGACAAAGAGGAGACAAATGAAACCCACGGATGCGTTCATGTCGCTGCAGATGCTCCACTCTTTTAAACTGCATATTGCAGAACCTGCATGGCGTCACAGAAACTTTGGGCCTTCCTCGCGCCATAATCAATCTAGGACGTGGAATTGGGCCTTTGAATGGGCTTGCTTTCAGTTGGAAGAGGCGAGGAGTGTCGGTCCATCCCTATCTTGGGAGGTCTATTGAGGTGGGTCCTCAACACGTGACTATTTAGATAATCGTCTTGATGTTCTGTAACGTATTTCCCGGGCGAGCGGCAGCAGTCGGGAACACATAGTAAATGCCATAAATTACAACTTGATATCTCAACAGACATTGGTTATATAGGGATTCCCATCTAGCCTAATGCTTTTCAGGTGATATCTAACATCTAAAAGGCACTTGGGAGGTATTCCATGACTTATTGATCAACATGTATATATTTCTAGCTCAAAGCCACGTAATTTTCGATACCATAACAATGCAGCCTTTCGATTTCCTTAAAATTGCTATATAGTGATGAGAAGTCTTATCAACAGCTATCGGGTCACAATGAAATAAAATAAAGTGGTGGTTGTTGAGATATCAAGTTGTAATTTATGGCATTTACTATGTGTTCCCGACTGCGCAGCTCGCCCGGAAAATACGTTAAGGATCGCATGGTTTTCATTGGATAGTCCCAGCTACTGGTATATGTTGTTCTCGGTAACAACATATCCCTGGCTGATTGACGATGACATGACTAAGCTATACCATTCTGCTACGCCAAGGCATGGTATATCAACATGGTATAGCAACTGGACTACTGAAGGGACGTTAGCGGTATACCTGGTCAGGGACCAGGGAATACAGGACGAAGGATATATAAGGACACCCCCTCACGTACTTAGTTTGATTCTTCGTCTTCAATCATACATTGTTACTTGTGTTTACCTTTTGGATTACTGTGACTCTTTACTTCATTATAACTTGACAACACTCACGAATAGACCAATACCTCGGTATAGATCTATTCGGCGATCTACCTGGCATCGTTCCTCGATACCCTCAAAAGGACTCATCCTGTGGTAAGGCGTGTGAGGCAGCAGTACAGTTGAGAGACAGATCGTTGACGATGGAAACCTGAGGAGTATAAGGCAAGTATACCCAGCACCCTTCTAACCTAACTGTGACCAGTTGCAGTGCGTAACATTACGCCCGTTAACGCGACCGCGTAGTCGATTAATTAGAACCGCGAATTCCCGCGCTAATTTAGCTAAATTAGGCTTATTGCTTACCTTATAGACTGCTACGGCCCATAGAGTTCTCGTCTCAACATTTTCATTTTGATCCGATATCGTGAGGTGGTATAAAATGGGTAGGAAATTAATAAAAATGGAAAAATCTGGGATCCGGTGGGACCTACCAACACCGGGTAGGTGGTGGTGGTGAAAGGCGTTGCCACGATTATTAAATATTCTTATCAATAGCTATATATAAGGTAGTAATTCTTCGCATTTACTATGTTTTGGGGGGGTGGCCAGCCCGCTTACCGAACACGTTAAAGTAGGACTAAGACTAATTATAATAATCGTCTATATTGGCGTACTACTTAGTAGAAATTGAATGTGGTACTTAATATTACATTACCTACTAGTTCTTCGAGGATTTTGTTAGAATCTACGTGGTAGATGGGATCATGAAAGAGGTACAATATGCTTGTATTGTATGAGATGATAGTTACAGAACTATGTATGAAGAGAAGAAAGGGTGGGCGACTATCTACATGGGAGGTCATGTGACATGAGAGATTTCAACGGACTTAATGCCGGATCGTAGGATTTGTGTACGGACTAGTATTCAAGGAACCTATTGAGAATATTTGATTGGATTGAAGAACTGCCTGCAAGACCGCTGTTGAGAGGGGTCACATACCCTGAGAGGCTAGTATTGGCATGTTACGACACGGGTATTCCGCATTGACCCGGGTTGCCATGACGAGGCTCTAAGTTCGTTTTCAGGAAGTGGAACACTCTACATGTACCTACGCGCGGATATATATATAGTTGAGGTAAGCTGCATATCGCTTTCGAGCGAGGGGTCAGGGTAAATGACATCAACCAACCAACCAACCAACCCTGCACGTTGGAACAGGAGGAGTGGCTTACTATGTTCTTCAATTTAGCCTCCCAGCTGAAATACTGGGTTAGTATAAAATCACTTACATCGAAGAACTTTCACCGGAGACCGACTAACTTCCACTGTACCCGTATCTACTTCAAAGCTGCACGTCTGGTGCCCACCATGCCAATAAACGCTGCATATACGCGGGCAATTTAGCCAGTTGTAGCATTAGGGTATTTACCAAATCTCCACCTGCGGACACCAAAATATCCGCGAAAGTGGGGGGCCCAGGCGGGCACAGTGCGGGTATTAACTAGTCATCGAAATGCAATCCATTAACTATATAACCAAGGATAGCACCCGGATGTAGAGTGTCAATATTTTCGTCTTTCAGAAACATTTCTCAATTTCTTTTATAATGGCATCTAATTTGAATCGCGAGAAGTGCGAGACTCAATTTTCTATGGTTTTGTGGTCCGACAAGAAAAGTGTCGCCAACGAAAGCACTTTTGAGCAACCTAATGAAAAGTTGGTTTAAAATAATTAGGGGTATCGATTTGGGATTCTTATCATTCTAAGCGAAAGCAGTGACAGCTTAGCGGCTGTCAAAATGGAATCACCGGTATAGTACTATTTATCTTACAATATTGACCAGGTAGGCCTAGGGGTTATAGGGCCCAAAGACACTAAGAAACTACCTACCTGTCCTCTTAAGTAGTGTAGCCTTTAGAACACGCACGCTTTTAGACGACTTCAATCTGTCACGCACCAAAACTTGGTGTGTTTGATAGAGGGCTTTCAATCTGGAGGGAAGTTCTACATCGTGTACGAATATCATCATTTAGCTATCAGCCTTAGTTGTGTAGTAACGAACGTTGGCTTTAGTGAAGCAGATATAGCAACTATCTGTAATGAGATTCTTAGAGGGGTTATTTTTATCCACTACGAGCTGAAGACCTCTTGTCGCTTGTTGGATTGTAGCAACATACTTCTTGTATCGAAAGGCGAAATTAAGATAGGTATAGGGCTTTATGAATACGTTGGCTAACTCTGGCTATTGGATAGTGAATATAGGGGAGTGTTTAATGAAGAGAAGGTCTCGCGACGGTATTAAAGGAGATATTGAGGCCATTAGGTCTATTATGACTTCACTAAGTGACCTACCAACTCATTTAGGCGACCATAAGTAAGACTTAGGTATGCCGTGTTTTTCTGAGTTGGCGTAGTCCGTCTGTCGAGAAGGCGAACACTTCTAATTCTGTGGAGGATCAGGTAAAAGTCAGTTTTATAATTAAACTGAAGACGTGAATGCATAGTAACGGATCGAAAGGAAGAGTTTCTACATCTGGCAAACCCAGGGGGATGTTGGAGTTTAAAGCGTCAACCAAATTCACCTTGATGGGATGTTTTGGATACAGTATAGCTATTAAATTAGCTATTAGGAATATTAGGGCCTGAGACCTTTTATAATTATTCATCATATACGAAAATAATATATGAGGGTATTAATTACTATAGAGTACTGGAGAGTAGGGACGTACTAGAGAGCCAGGAAGAAATAATCTGGCTGATTCAAACTAGCCCCCACCCCCTGTGGTGGAGCCCAGTGTCAGAGTATGTTATTAGAGGCAGCCTAATCGGGGATACAATATGGCACAGAGTGGGGGAGGAACAAAGGTTTCCTGACAACTCTTGAGGTGACACACAAAGCTTTATTTATTACCTCATACCGTATTTCAGTTTAGACCTTGTCATGGTATAGTTAGGTTCCATACTGTGCTTTGTCCATACGGAATTCCATTCTCCCTTAAAAGAACATAGCAACAACCCTCCCAAAGAGGCCCTTTGGCCGATTAACGGATATATGCGCCGCCACATATTCAGCTTCCTCTTGATCAATCCTATCTTTTCCACTGTATAGATCAGAAGACTTGGGGTGCACGACACGAGTCTTCCAAATAATTTTGTGTCCAAAGTAAAGAGAAAGATAAATAGGAATCGCGAGATACCCTGTAATGAAGCTCTTGTAATCAAAATTCCCGTAACTTTCATGACTAGGTATAAAAGCCGAGAAGTTCTTTGTCAGTGCAACGATGATACAGAACGCGAGGGCAAAATAGGACCCTAGTATTCCTAGGGGAGCAGTGTACGCCAGAGCTGAATCGAGCACGCCTTGAGCTCGTCGCGCTCGGGCAAAGAATATATGGCTGGTGAGAATAGAGATCCAAACTAGAAGACCGAACATAGTGACGAAGCTGGCTAGGTAGCTAAAGATCGTTTCACTTTCGCTGCTGATGTTCATGAAAGCGAGGAGGGTGAAGATTGAGGAGACCCCGAGTGCGAAGAAGGGAACTCCACGAGCATTGGTACGGGCTAAGAAGTGAGGGGCCTGTCCCTCTACTGCAAGGCTGTATATCGTTCGAGAGCAGATGTACAGATCTGAGTTTGCGGCCGAGAGGATAAAGACCAATATGCATCCATTGAAAATGGATGGGAGGATCCGAATGCCCGCTGAGCTGATAGCGACGACGAAAGGCGATGCGGATGCTGAGGCCTTCTTCTTATTTGCAAAGAGTAGGTCTGGTGAGTTGTATGGGACATTAAGGCCGACCAGAAACACGGAAAGGACGTAAAAGAAAAGAATCCGCCAGAAGGTCAGTCGAATAGCACGAGGGATCGTCTTCCGAGGATTCACAGCCTCGCCGACGGTGATTCCGACCAGCTCTGTTCCAAGGTAGGCGAAGGTGGCTGTGACCATGCTAGCCCATACGGCAAGGAACTTTCCAAGACCGCCTTCCGTCATGTAGGGCTTGAATGCTCCCGGGCTCTTCCAGTACCTAAATCCCTTTCTATCGTGGTCAGGGCCACCTCCAAGAGCTAGCACGAGGCAAAGGATGATAATGCCAATCATAACGACAACCTTGATGCTAGATAGGACAAATTCCAATGCCCCAAAAAACTCAATACCCAAGTAGTTGCAGACGATGATTGTCACCATAAAAATTGCGATGAAAGCACCAGGGTTGACCTGCTCTCGAGGGACCCAATACTGAATGACAAGAGCGGCAGCGGTGAGTTGATTCGGAGTGACAACAATATATTTGAGCCAGTAACTTTCCATTGTTAGAAAACGCTCCGTTAAGAAAGGTTAGCTAAGAAACTACTAACTTACCTCCATCCGAGCGCAAATCCAAGTGAAGGATCACAAAACCGAGTAGCATAACCAGTGAAACCACTTGCCATTGGAATCCAAGTTGCCATTTCCCCCAACGCACCCATCACCAAGTAAACAACAAACCCCACAATAGCATAAGAGAGCACAATTGAGGCTGGCCCAGCTGTTGCAAGACCTTGCCCTGTTCCAATAATCAGACCAGTTCCAATGGCTCCTCCTATGGCAATCATGGTGATTTGTCGTGCATGCAGCCCTTTATGGAGCGTTGTCCTCTCAATAGTCTGGCCAGCATCAAGATCAACCTTCTCAGATGGCACAGGCAGGTTCTGTTCTTCGTGGCCCTTGGGGCCTTTCCCGGGGGTAATGCTGTCCATGGCGTAGATTAGAGTATTGTTGGGAGATAGGAAAACCCGGATCAAGGAGTTGTTTCACCCCGGAATGAAAGCTGACCTTTATAAGCTTCAAATGCGGGGTAAGGATAGTCTCTCCTCTAGGCAAAGTTAGGTCTAATACTTTTCCTCAATACTTTCTGATTCTTTGATATCGTTTGTAAGAACCCTCGGGGGAGTTCCGAACGTTCCGAAATCGTTTACTTGCCCAAAGCATTAGAATTTGCTGCCTGTAATCTTAGATAACAGGCCCCCTTGAGCATATCTTCGAAAATTGGATAGCCGCGGACATGCTACCATCGATTTATAACGTAAATATAGGTCTACAATACGGGAGCATGATGCAAATATATCTCCATATCTCATGACCTCGAAGAAATTCCGTCTACTACAAAGAGTCATCGACATTACCTAGGCGACAATCACTCACTTTCACTTTCAACATCTTCATCGCAGCTGTCTAATTCGGTATTGCCATTCAACGTTTCTGATGATGACTGAAAACCTCGTAAGTTTGGCCATGCGGCCTGCATGCAATGGTGAACTTGCTTTTCGGCCATTATTGCCGAAATACACCTGACGATGGTTCTCGGAGCTGGAACCGAGCTTTCCAGAACACTACGGTATGGTAAAATTCCAATAATACCCCAAATAATTGGTGAGGTGAATAAACCTGTGATCTCCATTTGGTGTAACAATATTGTAAGGGACTCGGGTAATTTCCGATGGCGGTTGTGAGTGCCGAGAGATAGGAATTATATTTCAGCAACAATGTGCTATCTCGGAGCATGGCCCGGGACTAGGCAATGGCCACAAGTCGTTCCTTGAAAACCACGGAAGTTTTTCGCTCACTTATCAACCATGTTATCTCTAAAACCTTTAGAACTTACATTTACTATGTGATAACGATGACAACTCGCTTATCATGCAAGTTATCTTCGGGTAAAATCAAATTTTAGTTGCCTCTGGAGAAAATCAACCCCATCGTAGCATGACCTCGTGTTTGGGGTCAAAATGAATCCCTAGTTATCGTCGGGGTGCCAAGTATGCTACCGCCAGCAAGCCAGATGATCCGCCTCGAACTAAGGATAAAATGGACAGAGATAAGAGGTTGGAACGAACACTTTCCAAATGTTCATAAAAGACCGTGTCCCGATTTCCAAGCTCCCTTTCTCACTCCAATCGAGACGAAGCATTTCTTAGAGCAGCTACAATGAGCATCAAAAATATTTTTCTCCTCCTGGTCGGATTGGTGAGAGCGCAGACCTTCCTGACCTCTACGTTGACCAACTCGAGAACCCCATTGCCCACATCGGCCACTTCTGCGGAAGCTCCAAGCTATGTCGACCCAGCTCAAATTGGCACTTTCAACTTGTCCACAGTGAACAACACAAATCCCGCAGATTTTGCGTTCCTTACCCGTCATGAGGACGAGTTGCTTCCAAACAGAACCACTCAGATCCGTCACGGATCGAAGTTGCGTCGCCTTCACCCCGGGACTCCAATCGAGATTTCCGCAGCGATCAACGGAAGCATCCAGGACATCGACTCTTTCATGTACGAATGTGGAATAGCAGGGCTCATGATTGTCAAAGATGGGGCCATCCGACTTGAGAAATATCAATATGGCAACATGCCGTCTTCTCTGAATGTGGTCCAATCCGTCACCAAGTCATTTCTAACCACTGCGATTGGGATAGCAATTAAGAGGAAGATATTCACTCTAAATGCCCCTGTATCGGAATACGTCCCAGAACTAGCCGGCACGCCCTACGGACCCGTTTTGTTACAGAACCTCGCCGATATGACTGCGGGAGTTGAGCCACCAAATGGAACTGATGTTCCCGATTTATTTACCGACATTTACCCACGGACTGATCCAGAGGCCGTGCTGGACTTTTTCAAAACCTACCAAAAAGTTGCTGAGCCCGGTGAAGCTTTCAGTTACCATGACGAAAACTACTACGTTCTCGCTCTCTCTCTCACTCGAGCCGTCAAAGTGCCACTAGAAGATTGGGTTACTGAACATATATGGGAGCCATCTGGGATGGAATATGATGGATATATGCGAACAACTGGAGCGTATCAAGTTGACGGGCATGGAGGACTAGCTATTACCCTGCAGGACATGGCCCGCTTTGGCTTGTTTGTCCTAGAATCTTTCCATGGCAAAACAGGACCTGATGTTCCAAAGCGCTGGTTCGATAACATTGCCGATGCGACTACGAGTACAGGGGTTCGTGCTCCAGGTAACAACGAGGATGTGCCAGATGCCGGTTACCAAACAGGTTGGTGGACTATGCCCAGGGGCGAGGAGACGTACCGACTAGGCGATGACCGCGCGTTCGCAGCAATGGGAACATATGATCAAGCCATCTATATTATTCCGAACATTAACGCGGTTATTGCGATGCAGTCAAGCTATCCGGTCCATTACCCCGGCCTCTTTTGGTACGGCCAGGAATTCGCGACAGCTGCAGCCTTAGCATTGAAAAAATAGATCTGCCATTTCGGAAGACTCGCGTCGTACACTCCAAGTCTTATGATCTATACAGTGGAAAAGATAGAATTGATCAAGAGCAAGCTGAATATGAGGCGGCACATACGTCTTCTGATCAGCCAAACAGTCTCGTTGGGGGGGTTTTGGTATGTTCTTTTAGGTAGAAAGACACTTTGCACGGACAAATCGCAGTATATGTTACACTTCAATTTGAAATTGAAATTTTTGGTACGGAAATATCTGCAACTAACAGAGACTATAGCCAAAACGCTGGGAATGGAACACATTGGTGAATAACATCGCTCGTTGGGGAAATTTCTTACATAAAACGGTAATTAATAAAGTTGAAGTAATTGTTGAAGTACAGTTGGAGATTTTGGGGGTGAAATGGGGGTAATTAGTGTCTCCATCCGCCGGACGACCTTGGCGATAGTTGGAGAAACTAATCGGTGAGTCATGACGTAATCTATTGTATTTCTACATCGTGAGCACACCTAAAAAAAATACATTCCGACTCAATTGTAACTATATTGACCGTCAATTTAATCCTCCGTACGTTTCCCATCTCCTTCGATCGCCCACCCTCTATCGTGTGAGTCTAGATAATAACCACCAACCTCAAAACTGTTCCCACCACCGAGTACGATGTCGTGATAGCGGCTGCCAACAAATACACCGAAGGCTTGCGGGTCGGTCGCCCTGAGGTTGTTGCCCAGGCCTTCCACAAAGACGCCGTCATGTACGGCTTCTTCAGCCCCCCGAAGCCCGACATGCTTGCCGATCCAATCGACAACCTATACAAGTTTGTGTCAGAAAACGGCTGGCAGGTTATCGCCAAGGTTTTCCATGAGTATGAATAGGATCCAGCAGGGGGACATCTAGCAAACCTTCAGCACTAGGCGATTGTCACTTTGAAATAGAACAATTTATGAAATGAACAGATGACATCTCCCTCTTGCTATACATTTTGGACGCCGTGTCTATAGCCTAAACGATGGGGGTTGAAAAGAAGTTACTCTAGGCAGACCGAAAGGGGTGTGAAACCAGGGGTATAGAAGAGATACATGTTTCAATAGAGCTCATTAGGGAGTTACAACAGAGTTTTGGCAAGATTGAAGATGCTGATGCATTGATTATGGAGGAGAATCTGAGTTACGAGAGGGAGCTATGTAAATTGCAGAAATGAAACGCAAGTATGGAACCGCAATGCTATTTTCCACGACAAGCTTTGGGATCTTCACCTTATGCACGATCTTTATCCCCTTCGCAATGCCTTTGACTGTCCGAGTTATAAGAAATCCATGCAGAGTTTGAAAAGTTTTTAGTTAAACGTCTCACAACTGCCATTCTTTCCACTTATATTCTAAGCTAATGCTTTGTAAAGGATAGTCTCAATATCATCCCGAATCGCTATAACTTCCGCATCTAGGAGGGAAACTGTCATCGGCTGCTCGTTGGTAGGATACTTCTTGGAAATCGAAAGACTTACCTCCAAACGGAAGGATTTGAGAAGCAACCAAGCCTCCAAGGCCTTTTTCGTGATCAACCCACCAGTACAAATTGGCAAGCCCCGCCCACCAAACAGTCTTGGGGCTTCGCCCCGTTCGGGTGCCGCAGACATGATGGAACCCTCCCAAGCTCCAGCCTTGCGCGTGTTCGGGTGGTTGCGGGTACAATTCTGGCGCTGCATTCATCAGGGATGGTTTCATTGTAGACGTCCCTTCCCGGCCGAAGTTGGGGAACTGTGGAATTTGGTTCTCGAAAAACACTGTATAGCTGGCTGTTAGTTCCGGATATGAGTTTGCGTGAAGTGAGCTTACTCCGAACTGATTGAGGTTTCAAAATTTGGGTTCCACTCTTCGGACATTGTCCATTGTTCAGCAGCGCAGCAAGAATCTCTGGTTTGTTGTCAATGCCCGGATTCCGGATTACTTATCAAAATTTTTGGGGGGGGGGGATTTGGAGAGCATAACATACTGCAATACTCGGACGGGACAGCAAAGCATCCAGCACCGCCAGAATTGAATGTCGCCTTGATATCTTCTTCACTTTCGACTTTCAGAGCTCGCTTAAAAAGGTGACCACCTTCCCGTAGGCTCAATTTCCCATCGGGAGATCTCTGGTTGACATAGGCAAGCCTTGCCTTCATATCAGCGGTAGGAAACATGCTGATATCTTTTATCCCGAGTGGCTGAAAGATATGTTTATGAAAATAGTCATTCAAGCTAAGGCCTGAGGCTCGCATGATAAGTTCACCAGCCCAGTCAATGTTTACTCCATATTCCCATTTTGAGCCAGGCTGGTTGACAAGCGGCACCGACAAAGCATCATCAGCGTGGCCGGAAAGCTCATCTTGACCAATAGGCCCATACCATTTCTGGAGCTTCGCGTTTGAGAAACTGTAGCCAAACCCAGCTGGTTGTTTTCATAAGCAACAACACACACAGGATGCGCAAGATACAAACTCACCTGTATGACACAAAAGCATTCGCATAGTTATCCTTTGTTTCTTCTCCATCAAAGTTAGCTTGCCCGCAGCGTCCTCTTGTAGAACTTTGACCTCCTTGAGCTCCGGGGCAAGTTTCTCAACCACGCCAGCATCGTCCAAGTCAAGTATCCCTTGTTCAGCCAATTGCAAAGCTGCGATAGACACGATCATCTTGGTACATGATGCCAACCAGAATACTGTGTCCGTAGTCATAGGCACGTCAGACCCGACCCCACGCTTTCCTGCTGCGTACTCGAAGAGGAGATCCCCATTTCTGTCAACAACGGCACATGCCAAGCCAGGGATACCATTGGGCTTTGCGGTAGCCAAGTCGATCTTGGACTTAAGGGCATCTATCACTTGCTGCATTACCTCGCCCATTTTGGGGTTTTTTGGCCTTGACAAACTCAAGAGAGAGATTAATCTCCTATAAGGGAGTACGGAGGCCTGAGATTTTATTGCGGTTTTTAAATACGTTGGAGTAGAAAGTGCCACACTTGGGTAAAGCCAAGCCCACACCCGTCGGTCCATCAGCCCCCGCTTCTCAGTTGATGTATTTCAAGCCACGGACTGGATACTCGGGACATACGGAATGGTGACGAAAGGATAGAGTCAAGGATAGAAGGCAATATTATCCTCTTTCTCACCTTAGTGTGCCCCAGGGGCTTGGAATTTGGAGTAGAAAATCCTAGACTCATCATTATGACGTCGACAATTTTGAGGGTGCTTCCAGTGAGTAGTGGACATTCGGTATTTTATCCGAGTTCCACGCAGTTCCCCAAGTTTTCACTCCCGAATCTACTGAATAACCCTTGACCTCTGTTTCCCAGACGCAATTAGTCATCGCTTCGGAAGAAGAGAAGGAAAGAAATATGAATCCTATCC
The DNA here is from genome assembly GCA_002072365.1 of Penicillium flavigenum. Classification (NCBI taxonomy): domain Eukaryota; kingdom Fungi; phylum Ascomycota; class Eurotiomycetes; order Eurotiales; family Aspergillaceae; genus Penicillium; species Penicillium flavigenum. Next base: position 34,996 of record MLQL01000079.1, on the reverse strand, counting down.
GAGTTGGCATTATTGGCTTGTCCACCGGCGGAGGCTGGGCTGCTATGGCCCATCTGCCATACCTGCAGAAATCCACCAAATATAACATCACAGGTGTCTGCAACTCGTCCGGCAAGAAAGGAAAAGAGGCAATTGATCAATACGGTCTCAAGTCTGCCAAAGCTTTCGACAATATCAAGTCCATGTGTGCCTCGCAGGAAATTGACTTGGTGGTTTGTGCTGTTGCTGTCTTCTCGCACTATGAGCTCATCAAGCCTGTGATTGAGGCCGGCAAGGATGTCTATGTTGAGTGGCCGCTATGTGCTACCGCAGAGCAGGCTGAAGAGATCCAGCAGCTTGCCCAGGATAAGGGCGTTCGTACCATTGTTGGACTTCAGGGCTGCGTTTCGCACGTGCAAACTACTTTGGAGGATATAATCTTGAGCAACCGGATTGGGACCCCCCTGGTTACCCAAATTTTCGGCAGCGCTTGCACTGGAGAGACGGGTACTCGTCTTGTGGAGCGTTATCGATACTTCAAGGACCGTGCTATTGAGGGCGCTTCAGGCCAGGTTATGTTGAGCATCTATGTTGGCCACACCTTTGAACCTCTGACTCGTCTTATGGGCCAGCCTAGTCAAGTGTCTGCGCAGTTAATGACAACATGGCCTGAAGTCAATATAATTACCCCCGACAACATGATCCTAGAGAGTGGCATCGAAAAGACTGCAGACGACTATGTTACTTTACAAGGCACGCTCACGTCTGGCGTCAAGTACTTGTACAGTATGCGTGGTGGAGATGCTTTCGATGAGGGTGAAGGCCTAGTTTGGGATATAATCGGCGACAAAGGCCAGATTCGACTCACCGGGAGCTCTATCATGTTGAACCTTGGGGCTCCTGACTACAAGATCCGAGTCAAGGACTATAAATCTGGTCACATCGAGGTTGCGAAACTCCATGACAGTCTGGATCTCCCACTGGCTGCCCAGAATATCGGAAGTCTTTATGAGAAATTTGCTGATGGCAAGGTTGTCCCTACTTTTGAAGATGCGGTCAGACGACATCACTTTTTGGATGCAATGTTTCTGTCCGCCAGCAAGGGGGGCACTCAAGAGAAGGTTACAGGCCATTAAACTGGGACATAACAACGAAGTAAACAAAGAATGTAAATAACATACTTGCAGTCTTACAACTACAAGTCTTTGATCAAGTTTTACTCAAGTATTCTCTATCCCCACCACTAGAGTCGGCCGTGTACACAAAGTGCTCTGCTAGCGGAGAAACAAGCCCAGGCACTCCTTGACAATGGTGCCAGCATCACGGCAAGAGGCGCTTGTGGAGAAACTGTGCTTCAGTTGCCTAGTTTCGCTATGGTGCTGGTATCTTGATATGACGAGCTGGCTGTCGAAAGCGGAGGTGATATGAACCAGGCCGGCGGCAGGCAAGATTAAATTCTAATTTCTTACAGTATTGGAAAATTCCACTATCGACAAGGGATGGAGAGGGTCCCAGCTCTTCTGTCCCTTGGTGGTGATGTTCCCTTTCGAAACATCGAGGGGCTGACGCCACTTTTTCTTGCTGCACGCATGAGCCTCCCTTGAAACCACAATGATGTTACTGGAACATGGAACTTTTGCCAATTTTAGACACACGCAAGGAAATTCTCTCTTACACCATACTTTTGAATCAAATATCGGTGATGCGCAGAAGGCCCACGAAGTCATTGCACTGGTCATTCAACATGGAGCTAATGTGAACTCTCGGGATCACTCAAAAACATGCCACTGTATAAATCTGCTACCAAGGCATAGGCCTGGAGACGGCATTGACAAGCGACTGAAGAGTTATTCAGGCCGGAGCTGACTGAATCGCGGTCTCTGTACAATGAGGAATTCCCACATTTATGCCTCTTGCTGGCCCTTGTGCGGAAAGACAAGCTCTCTTCATATGGCCAGTATCTTTACCTTGATTTAGCATAAAGCAGTACCTAGGTACAATCTGATTTCTCTGACCATTCATGTAATTGTCGTAGACAAAAGAAACACCTATCTGACTTGGTAATTGTCCGCGAAAGAGGCGATGGGATAGTGCAAACACGATTGTATTTGACTATGGACTCTGGAGAGGAAAGAGAGGAGAGAGACTAGGATCTAAACTATGTGGAAGTCCCAAGGAGCTTTTTTTTTTTTTTTATGTTCACGTGATGTATCACATGACAATCACACTAGCAAAAAGGCGAGTAACTATACGAGCATGAGCTATAGTGAAGAGAGGGAAAGCGGTTAGGAGATAAAAATAATTTTAAATAAAGTTATTACTAACGATATTCCTTCCTCTTAATATAACTTATATCTTTCTTTCGATTTCCCCCCTAGTAACGACGATATTTTTTTAGCACCTATCCCAGGGGACTTCTTAAATTATTAGTACTTAGGCGGCGGCGAAGAGTCGAACGGTGCATATTGAAAGTGCGGGCAGCGAGAGTAATATTACTAATTCTTTATTTTTAAAAGCCTACATAGCTAATGCTAATAAGATCCTACCATCTTGCTCTGTTGAATTTGTAGGGGATTGAGAGCGAATTGGTGGCATGGTGGGTGGTTAAATTACGGTGGTTAAATTAACTAAGTGCTAATTCATGGACGCGTTTTTGGGTTGGGTGGCCACTCGCTTACCGATCACGTTATTAAACTGCGGATCTAGGCATCTTCACAAAACAACACCCGTAGGTGCACCGATTAAGGATATATCTAGGTAAGACGGGCTGGTTAATCCGAATACGAATACGTGGAATAAGTTCCGAATCCGAGATTGACTGTCCAATCAGGGACCGATGTTGTACTCTTCTTTGGACTTCGTGTTCGGATCCTTGTTCTTCAGGCATCCTTGGCTTTATTATCTGTCCACAAAAATACAGAAACCAGGAGTAGAATTTAATTGGCAGCCTAGAGTCCCTAGATTCACACTAAGCCACAATCTGGATCCATACTCGATTTACAAGCTTTTAGGAACGGGGCTATCTACATCTCGGATTCCAACCCGAGTACGTGAGCTATCAAAAAATAGATTTCCAGAGCTCAGCACTAGATCCTGCAGAAATTTTGAGATTGATGCATAGATATAAAAACGTTTGTCAATCTCTACATGGACTCTATTACTCACAGTCAGCATAGCTTTCAGTTACTATTTCAACGATTCAACTACATATTCTCCTATACTCAATCCAATCTACCAAAGCCATGGCCAATGACTCTACATACATTTTCTACCACTACAACCCGTCGGCAGCTGCGGCGATTATCTTCGTTGTCCTCTTCGGATTAACCACCTTGGTGCACATTTTCCAAATGATCCGGAGTCGATCATGGTTCTTCATTCCTTTCATTATCGGAGGAATTTGTACGCGTATACCTCATTTATGAACGAGCACATAACGCTAACTTTGCTTGTAGTCGAAGCTGTCGGCTATCTCGGTCGCTATCTTAGCTCACAAGAGACCCCCAATTGGACAACAATTCCATATGTCATACAATCAGTCTTGCTCCTACTCGCACCAGCATTCTTCGCCGCATCCATCTACATGATCCTAGGCCGCTCAATCAGCTCCACCGGCCATGATTCGCTCTCTATCATTCGAGTCAAATGGCTGACTAAAATCTTTGTCTGCGGAGATGTTATCTCGTTTTTCGCCCAGGGCGCTGGCGGTAGTTTCCTCTCTTCCGCAAAGACCCAGTCCAAGATTGCCACTGGACAAAATATTATCATTGTCGGTCTTTTTATCCAAATTGCCTTCTTTGGATTATTCGTCGTTGCTACAGGTGTATTCCATTACCGGCTCAGGAAGTGCCGGGATTGCGTTTCTATGACTGCTATCACAGTGCCGTGGGTGAAGTGCCTGTATATCCTATACACGGCTAGTCTGTTTATCATGATTCGGTCTATCTTCCGTGCCGTTGAGTATATTACTGGTACAGATGGTCCGCTCATGTCGACGGAAGTATACCTTTATGTGTTTGATGCTGCTCTGATGTTCTTGACCATGATCACCTTCAACATCTTCCCTCCGAAGACATTGTTGACTCCCCGGTTGGCTATTGGTGACACTGAGACTCGAGTGAGTGGTGAAGACTCGTCGACATCAGAAATAATTCCTGAGAAATGAATACCAGACAGGCAACCATTTTGAAGTGTGAAGAGGATATGGGATATTTTTAGGTGAAAGTGTTTTTTGTGGGGCGGACGCTAGCGTTTTAGCGTGAGACATCGACTTGGAGCTCTTGGCTAAAGACTCTTTTCTCGAGATATTTACATATATATTGGGATCTAAACACTACATCTTCTCTCTCTCTCTCTCTCCCCCCCTTGTTACAGTAGACATATATCTACTTCGATCTTTATTCCAGTCCCGTCCATGGGGTATAACATGGGGCCCCGACGGTCGCACACAAAGTCTAGAAACGGCTGCCAGGCGTGCAAAACCCGCAAGATAAAAGTGAGTGGTTCAAAGAAAATAGTCTGTCTTGATTGTTTTAACCCGTTCAAAAGTGCGATGAAACCAGGCCGCACTGTAACAACTGCCTCAAACATGGAGTCCAATGTTTCTTCGGCGACGGCGCCCCAGCCCCCAGGCCATCGGTATCACCTACAACCCTCGGCACTTCCGGCGCCCCAAGTCCCGCCTCCTCAGGGGAGAACACCTCAATGGGCATGGCCGAGATGGCTCTACTCCATCACTTCTCTACATCAACGTGCTATACAATTTCACGCAATCTAGTTATGCAAACTGTATGGCAAATCCGGATTCCGCAAGTCAGCTTCTCATCGCCATTCGTATTCCGCGCCATTATCGCACTTTCCGCGCTGCATCTAGCTCATATAAAGCCCGAACTCCACGACTATTATATCTCCCAGGCAGAGCTCCATCATAACACCGCCTTACAGATGGTGTCCGCTATCCTCCCAGACATCAATAAAGAAAACTGCCAAAGCATTTACGTCTTTTCCATTCTGACCTGCATTATCTCCTTTGCCAAACCACACACCAGATGTGGTTTCTGGGCAAATAGTGATCGAGACATCGAATGGTTGACCCTATTTCGTGGCACAGTACATATCTTGACGTCAGCAGACGACTCCCTCAGAACGGGACCGCTAGCACCAATGTTTCAGATGGGCAATCGAAGGAAGCTGGCTCGGGATGCGCGGTCTACCATTGCCACGCCGCCATTTCTTCTCGTCTTGAAAAAGCTCTTGCAGGATATGGTTCAGGATCCCAATGAACTCCAGTGTTATCACGGCGCAATCGATGATTTGGCACTCTCGTTCGCCACAGTGGATGAAATTGGACCACATAATTGCGAGACTGCTGATATATTTGTTTGGCTGTGGACAGTTTCGGATCAGTACTATGGATACTTCCAGCAGCGCAAGCCTGAGGCGATGGTGATTTTTGCCTATTTCTGCGTTGTTACGAAAGAGATGGAATGGGCTTGGTGGATGCAGGGGGTCAGTTCTCATACTATTAGTCGTATATATTATCTTTTGGATGAGGAGCGTCGTTGCTGGTTGCAGTGGCCTATGCAACAGGTGGGGTGGGTTCCGTAAGTTTGCGAAATCGAAGCATATTCAATATACCATACCATACTACTCCACCTAATCCTTCATCGCTGCTAGTTGCTCATGCTCCAAGTGTATCGCAAGGCCTTTCTTATACATATCACCAAGCTTTCTTCGTTGCGGGTAGTGGCGAAATTGACCTTTACCCATGTTGGGTCAAGTCTGCAATAAAGCTTGCGTCAGGCTTTTAATGAGAAGAAATTGCTTTCTTCTGCCCCCGGATAGGCACAGTGCCAAGTCAGTTCATCTATAAGTCTGCGGACTATTGCTACTCCGAGAATCATCCAGAAGACTAACCTATTTAATATATTTGTCTTATTTGAGAAGTTGCAGCCACTGGCTCCACTACCTCTTCGAGCGAGGGAAGTCAAAGAGTCCATGTTTCTCTAATTCTTGACAAAATGCCTTCACAGAAGCGCCACATCCTGTTAGGTTGCTGGCAATCATGCCGATGGGACTGTTGCTATCTAACTCGCCTCCGTCTATCGCTAGCTTGACGTTGATTCCCTTTTTGAAGGCGTTGCTTTCTTCCTCGCTACATGCCTGGGTGAACAACGCCTCTGTAGCCGCGGCTAAGCTTGCAATCGTGGGAAATTGGCTGTGCCAGCACCTATGAATGAGTTCATCGATCAATATATCAGAACACAAGAGTAAATCCCTGAGCGCCAGATCACGGTTACGCGAAGTGTCCATGAGATTCTTATCTCCGTACATTTCCATGCCGTATTTGATCAAATAGTATATGGAGCCAGGGGCAAATTGCCCGGTCCGAGGTCCCAGTAGCCCGCCTATACAACCGGGCACATTATAACCCCGTTCGTTCGCCCTCAGCTCCCTTCCCCACGGCTCTTGGCAGACCATGAGCGGTGTTCCAGATGCCGCTGAATTGTCAAAATCTATCACCTTGATTCTGTCACCGTCGAGGACAGTATTCTCTGGTTGGAGATCACCATGGGCGAGATTAAGCGACTCAAGGAAAGCGATGGTTTGGGTAACATCGTTTATCAATGTGAGTCGTAGATGCAGCGGTTCCAACCTATCCACCTGGGTATCACCCAGGTTGTGCGGTCGAACGTGTGATTATCTTGAATACGCTCGGAAAAGGGGAACCAAAAGCTGTACCCCCAAATGAAGGCTTGGAAAAGGCCGCTACCTCCATCTCCAGTCCGCATGACCTGTTCCTTGTCCTTCTGTCTCGCCCTCTATGCCAATCGATCGTGAAGTCAACGAGTTCGGTCACAAGGCGTCCAGTCAATTGAGCTCTACTTGCCAGTCATTCCGTAACCAATGGCTGTGGATGAGACGCTCATGAGGTACTGACCGAGAAATCAAAGCTGCCTACTCGCCTCCAGTCCATATTTAGCTCGTGTTGAAGGATTCACCCCCTGTTGTCTTATCCGTCCATCTCAGCGTGTCTGCCAATGGATAACCACGTCAAAGGGGTCGTCAAGGACAAGGCGTACTTGGCGAGCTGAGTTCCACTCAGCTATTTCTGAAAATGGAACGACGGTACGAAGGATCGAGGGGAACGGAGGCGTGCAAACGGTCTGCGGAGGTCGGCGAGCGATTTCAGAGATCATTGAAGAGCCTCAACATGGCCGCTGTGGAAGTTTCACATCATGAAGAGCAGGGAAAGGGGGGGTTGATGATGTTATCCAGCTCTCGCAGACGCTTGTATCGTTGGCTTGCGCGAATTGTAGGGAGGAGCGTCCGGTCGAATATGCAATTGATGCGTTTTAACCAACATTCCCCTCGGTCCGAAATTGATTGGACACCGTCAGCCACAAGGCTCTCACTCTCGTACTGCGCCCCAAGGCAGTTCCACGACCCGCTGCACACAGGCGATTGTCCACAGAGGGTCTAGGGCGACTGAAACCAAAGGGCGCAATGGATCAACGATGGACTGGCCGGCTGACGTGTCCGTGAGGCAGAGGCGTGGTTCGGCGTGGTTCGGCGTGGCGGACCAAAGGCAAAAATGCCTCATGTCGAGCATGTTCGGCGATTCTGTGTAGAAAAGTCATGGGTGAGGCAAAGCTGCGCACAGTGCGCTCGAGAGGTCGAACGAGGGCAAAGGACTGGTCAGTTCGCGCCGGTGACCGAGGGGCGGTGGGGCTCGGCGAGCTAGATCAATGGCAAAAATGCCTCACTGGCAGGACGCACACAGGAAGCAGATGGCCAGAAAGGAGCCGTAACGGGGCGAAACGTTCGGCGAGCAACAGTCGGGGCGATGAAGGCGACTTTATAGACACACGCACGGCGATGTCAATCACGTGGAGGGGAGCTAGACCCAAAGAGGAACGCTAAACCGAAACTGGTAATTCGCCGTCACCAGAGAGTACTTCGCGAAGTACGTAAGTGGGATATTGCAACTAAATTGCTATTCAGAACCGCGAACTGCAAACTGCGAACAAACCCTTTGAGGAGCAAGCAATCGTTGCCCTGCAAGTCCAGCCAAGCACAGCCCGAGCGAGAGCGACAGTCAGTGTCGCAGGTCTGGAGTGTTGCCCGCAACTCTAAGGGACTTAGAGCCCCTATGGAAGAGACCCTTTGGCCTATAGGTTTAACAACGGAACCAAAAGGGCGTCCCAGCACACCCCATTTGTTTGTGAGGGCCGAGGTAGTTGACCTAGGGACTGCTGTCACGGCCTACCGTTGATTCTCAATTAATTGATGACAGTCTCTTGATCAGAACTAGTCCAAGAGACATAAAAGCCTGCCTAATTGTAAGTTCAACAAAGGTTAGTGGAAAAACGGAGGTGGTGATACGCTAGTAACTAAAAATCAGATGTTTGTGTTTAAACATGAGGCTGGTTGAAAGTGGTGAGAAGGTCGTTTCGACTCTGTAGAAAAGTCGGGTTGATTGAATAGGATTAGATCTACATGTAAGGTCCGTGCGTTTTCCTAATCCTCCCCCCAACCCCCAACGAATTCTCTGACCCGAATTTTCAGCCTGGTCAGCCTGGTTGCAAGGACAAAACGGTGTGGGTACCTCCGCTCTATTCCGAGCCCTCGGGCCAGACCGGTAGTGTTGCAGTGATTTGATTCTTTTCTATATAATGTTCGGCAAGTACATAGCTTGATTATCCCGTCGCCATCTCTGCAATTTCCCCTTCTGGATATCTTTAGCGACTTAGCTCCCGTAACAAGGGCTGCTAGCACCTAAAGTCCTGTCTCTATAAAGATGCCAGCTAGAATATCGCGCTGATTAAGGTAGCCTTGGTGGAAGGATCCGTTCGTGTTTCACCTCCTGCTCCCTCTCTTTCACCATTGGCCGAGAATGCATTTGTCGTTGATTCTCTGTCTTTCATCTGTGGAGATTTCTCAACACGGGAGCACAAATCGTTTTCTTGTATCTTAAACTCTTGGGCCAAATAAACACGCTCACTGGGATACCACAAGGTACCCTTCAAGGCAGATGATGTTTATTCTCCTCGTTTTGAATCGATTATTCGCAACCCCTCACCGATGCGGTTAGCATAAAGGTGAGTGTCTTGACTAAGTCATTCCCACCGCTTGGGACACAGCCATGGTAGAGTGTCCTCCATATTTTACACAGAGCGGTTGAGTTGGGCATGTGCTTTACTGCCTCCACCTCTTATTGTGGGTCAGTGGATTTGACGCTTTTCTTTATCCGGTCAGGCCTAAAACCGAGGCGCTGGGGGTGTGATTAAACGCGGCGACAACAAAGTGTGTATCTTGACCTAGTTATTATCGCGAATACCTCTGTATTTAAGTCTTCTTTTGCCCACCCCAAGCGACCCGACATCCACCTAATCTTGTTCTTCTTCGTTTGTTTTGTTCAGTGCGGAATTTTGTATTGCGATATCCGCCGAGTCATCGCTCATTATGCCGAAAATCCCAACTGCATCGCGTAATCCTAATCCTGCTGTGCAACCTCCCACCAGAGCTGCTAGAAAGCCAGCAGGGGCTGGAGCGTCTGCTACCCGCGTGCGACCTTCGCCGTCGAGTGCCAACAATGTTGAATCCAACCGCAACGCACGCGAAGTCCAGCCCCAGCGAGCATTGGTATGTCAATCGCATAGTCTTTCCTAAGGATGGCGGTTTACTAACATGCTCATCTGATACAAAGCGGGCACATGCTTCCCAGTCGGACAGCCATGATGATTGTATCAAGTGGCTTGAAGCAGCCGAAGAGGACCATCAGAACCGCACTGCCAGACTGAACGAAAACTGTCAGCAACTTGTCGCGGAAAAAGCCCAGTTGTCCGCGCAAGTTCGGCAGCTTGCCTCGGAAAAGCAGAAATATGCGGAGGAGTGTCGTCGGTTGAAGGTGAAAACCATACATTGGAAGATAGCCTGAAGACAGCGACCTCGCTTGACCAAATGCCACGGGACGAATACAAACAGGCCTTGAAGGAACTCCAGACCTCCCTCGCCGACCAGATCACGGCCAAGATGAATGAGAGCGACCATGTATACTTTTCCGCTCTCTTACCTTCACCTAATGCGGCTCAAACCTGGCAAGACCAAGATGCAAACTATCTGCTTGGCTCTTCAGATATCCCGGCACAACCCCTTCAGGGATACTCTTCGTCCAGCCTGCCCACAATTCCCCACATCGATCCATATGCGCACCTGCCCTGAGCAGCATCATGGTTACTGAATGGTATGCGGAGTGGGGGCGTGCTCTAGAGATCTTGTCACATAGTTGGTCAACATTGAATCCTGAGTACAAGTTCTGTCCATTACGTAGATCGGCTTTTCAGCGTATAAACTACCTAGCGCTGCGAGGCGGCCCTTAGGCACCGGAGACTCAGAGTCTACTAGGCCTAACCAGGCATGGGAGTATTGCGGCCCCATTGGTGCGACAGTCTCCTAATGACATACATTAATTTTCTGTGCTCGGACCTCCCCCAGATACGGCTTAGAGGATATTTTACCTCTCCCTAATTGGGTCGAAGAACCACCTAGACCCACATATTAGAGGCTTGGCCACAAGGTTTTCAGGGGCTGAGAAAACACACCAGGCATTCATCCATTACTTTTACGGTACACTTGCGAGATGGTGGCCTGAGAGCCGATCACGATGGAGCGTCACTTATATCAATATCTCGTAATGAAGATGTCGGAGCTTCTGAGGGGCAACCGTTGAGGTCAATGCAACAGAACAAAGCTAGAATCCAAAGAAAAAGCCAAGCCCGTGCTTGATCGATCTCACCGTTATGCCGGCATCTCCCGCGTCTCACCCTGCGTGCACGCGGCGGGCCGCATATCATTTAGTGTAACCCCAAAATCCATCCCGATTCATCCCTGGACATATCGTGTCTCGGGCCAGTCAGGTCGAATGAGGATCGCCCTCCAAGCGAAGGTCTGCTTAGCGTGTCCCGGCCTAAATCCAATAATCCATCCTACCGTCTTGGATTTTGATCATACGCCGTACCACGTTGGTGCTACATGTTAGATCTGAGATCCCCCCGATCCGCGACTGACCGGTCTGTCGGTGTTTTAGTAGTTTTGGTATTGGTATTGGTTTTGGCCCTGGGTTTTGGTGTTTTAAGTGTTTTAGGGTACTATGTTAGGTATTTAGGCAGTTCTGTTTTAATGACTTATGGTATTAGAATAATTCGAGGTTTCATAAATCCCAAAGAGGGTCAATTTGCAGTATTACCAGAGGCTGAACGTGGATCCCTGAATGCAATTAATTTAAAAATGAAATAAAATAATAATAATAATAATAACCGGGACTTTGTGCACATGGCAGGTCGAGTCTAATGGTATTCGAGCACGGACTGAGCTGGTTTATCGCGACGGGGCTTAGCTGCAAGGCCCGAAAAACCAATTCCAGCTGATCAATGGCCGTAATCTTGGAAGTCTTCTTCTTATATATAAATATACTGGCATTCACTTGGTCTCGGGTTTAGCCTCATAGCGTTATCACGTCCCTCCACTTTCATCTTCCACTTCTACATCTACTACACTATTCCCTATTCCCATTTCTATTTCTATTTCTATTCTTCATTCTCTATTCTGTATTTTATCTCTCTCCTTTTAGCCTTTACCTCTTTTAACCATGAATCGCTCTCCATCGTATGATGGCCGTTCAGGCTCTCGTGGTAGTCACAGCAACAGCAGCGCATTCAGCCCAAACGCCAACCCAAACGAGGACTGGACAAAGATCTCTGACCTCGCAGAGCGTCGGCGCATCCAAAACCGTATCGCGCAGCGCAACTATCGTAAGGAAAAAAGAGAAATCCCATCCTGAGGCTACATTTCTGACTCGGCGCAACCCAACAGGCAAGAAACTGAAGCGCCGCTTGGAGGACCTCGAGAGACGAGCGACAACTTCTGCTTCGCCAGAACAATCACACGCAGAACCGGTGTCTCCTAAACCATCGCCCAAGTCTCGAACAAAGCGATCCTCCAAAATCACAGATGTCAAGCCTCACTCACAGTCAGACCGAGCTGCCTCGTACGACTACTATTCCCCCAAGGACCGTCAAACCATGTTCGCCCAGCAGTGCACTCGTCAGATCTCTGCCTCGCCCCCACCAGTATTCTCATATCCATCCATGTCGTCATATGACACCTACCGGCAGTCTGCCTACGCCCAATCCCCCATCTACCACGCCGCACCGAGCAACTGTAGTGAAGTCGCCTATCAGACCGAATATGGCGAGCCCGTTCCCTCGCTGGTCCCCGTGCTCCCATCGATGCAATCCCGCAAACTCGCCTACGACGAAGACCTGATCAGTCTATTCAGCATGAGCTACGCAACAAAGGCCGGAATCGACCTGTGCCAACAGCAAGCTCAAGCGCAGTCCCATTCTCAACATCAGCTCCCATTCTCAACATCAGCCTTCTGCGCTTCCGGTACATTTTCCTCGCTGAGCCTACTCACCATGCCGACCAGTCAGCTAATATCTGCCTGCGTTTTTTTTTTTCCAGATGCCATCACTTGCATACTACGAGGACCAGCGAGCACCATCGGCGTCACCAGAGGCATTTATTTTCACATTCCCACTCACACCGGAATCAGGCCCATGCTCGCCTCGTTCAATGCATGGCCTGTATGAGTACGATCTACGGCCGTAAGGTGACAAGACCGGGGGCGAGCCCGGATTGCGGGTACATATTTCCGCCCCATCCAGGCCTGATCTCCCGAACGTCGGATTCCAGTCTATCCGCCGGGTTATTTCCTGTTGCCTTCTCCGAGTTGGCTCTCCACTCTAGTTTTATTTTTTTATTGTTTTCTGTCTCTTTTAACTGTGGCAGCGTGTTTTTCCCTCTCTATTATGTGTGACGAGATAACTGCATGATGACAGGGGTTGATTCTTCTTTTTACTGGTAGCGTGGTGTTAAGGGAACAGGGGTGAGCTAGGGAGCCACGTTGAATGGATTCGTTTCTTTTCTTTTTCTATTTCTTGTCTGATTCCTTTCTGTTTTCCCGCGGAGCGCTCGCTTAGAGTTTGTGATTGCATTACCAATAATTGTTCAGTTCCTTTTTCCCTCCCTCCACATCTCTATTGACGAATGGGAACATTTTCACGAAACCCGACTTGCCTGAAAGAGTTTGGGATCCCTATTTAAGGAGATCGGGTTCTTGTCCGGTGTACTTTTTCCTAAATCTTAACCAATCGGGCGCCCCGGCCGGTAAGAGTTGATCCGCCTAGGGAAATTGGACAGGAGTGGTTGTGTTCCCTTGGATCTATGCTTATATTACCGGCCAAAGAAAATTTACAAAACTGGCGGGGTCTTCATGTCGCTATCTCGGTCAGCAATTGAGTGAGGAAGGATATAGGAAAAAGGAAAACAAAAGGTTAGGGTCTCGGATATTGTATACGCAGGCCCCGGGGTGTATGTCTTCTGCAGCAAGTCCTACGAAACTGTCACCACTAGACACAAAATCGACGATGATCTAGCTATAGGCCGATTAAGCCCGGACCTCCACTATAGCCATAAGGAAATTTGGGAAATAACCCCCGTTAATGCCACATGCTGTTATGGAATTTATTTCTGCCAGACACCTAATCCAAATCGCAAGATTTTACTTCCGGGGCCCCGGAAGTATGCGGGCCGGTGGCTGATCAGCCTATCGAAGCTAGAGTTTGGATTGATCGCCCTAGCCACGGTCTCATCCGCGGAAATTAGCCGCGCTCTACTCTCCACTTGTACCTGACTCTCTGAAAGTTTATCTTGATGAACTCGCTTCCCTCTCACAGAAAAGATGGAACCTTAGTGATCAAGCGAAATTGTTTCTTAGATCCGGGAGTAGGGAGGATTGCTTAGCGACGAAGTTTGAACTGTGTTGAGTCTGGAGGGGGAAAGAAAATAAAAAACTAACTCATTTGCCTAGGGGCAGTTCCCCACAATACAAAACGGGTATGGCACACGGCATGGGGCGAGCTTTGTAAATCTGTTGGTCTACGCTTGGCGATTGGCTGGGAATTTATTAATTTGTCCAATAAGAAAATAGAAAATAAAGGACAAAAGAGATATTAAAAAGAAGACGGGTGACTGGGGAACTCGTTGTATTGCACCTCCCAAGTTCCAACGCCTCGGAGTTCTTGGCATGTACCACTCGCGGTACAGATCACTATTTGATAAATCTATCATCTCCTACTTTATCTTCAGTTTCTACAGGGAGCACAAATGATAGCATTTCGCCTTACGGAGCGAGATTAACATCACGGAACAAGATCGGCGGGGATCATCCGTATCGGGGGCTAGCTAATGTTCTAGATTTTTGGTAGCTATCAATCAGCTATGGTGCTTAGCATAGTCGCATAGTCTGGCATATTGACTAGATGGGGCAAACTTACGAAAGCGGCCGCCGGACTTAGCCGAGATTTCACAAGTGAACCTTGATATATGCCTTAGTATTAGCGTTGTAAGAGAAGTACAAGCCGACAATTCCGTTTTCCAATATCAACCACCTTCCCCGGGGTGGGGAGGAGGGGACGGCACAGCACCGGTCACGGGCGGGTTTTCTACGAGAGCTTAGGATCTCCATATCTAGCGGACGCTCTGCGCTGCCGTATGCTGGCGGTTCACAGACCTAAGAGAAACTAATTTTACTTGGGATAGAACATATAAGTTCGGTATTTCACGCACGAAGATGCATATGTAGCAGGACAGGGGGCTCACCAAGTATAAAATCTGTTGGTAGTACAGTCTCAGCGATCACTGTGAGATGCTCCCGTCCGAGACCCATTAAAATGCCGACATACCAATACCAGCACGATACTATTGCAGGGGGAGATAAAAAGGAAAGTCGTACTGGCCGGACCGGGCAAGCCGAGACCGTTGATGGATACGTTGTTTTCGAATCGTTTCCCCCTCTTATTGGTGTAATATTCGCATTGCGCCGGGAACAATGCAGCATCTCCCCGGCGGTAGTTCCTCTGGCGACGAACGGTTCGTTAAACGCGCTAGCGCGAGGATCGACATGATTTGTAATAGTGGTGGTTTGGGAAGAAACGGCTTTGCTAGATCCCTGTCGTTTCTGATTTTGCGATTGGCATCTCGCTTGGCCTATTTTGCTATGGGTAAATACAAAAGCGGTAAAGACATGCGGACGCTGCACGCGTAATAATCCTCCGATCTAGGTAGGCGGGCCGTTCGATTCCACCTCTCCCCGGTCCAGTTATCACCGTTTCCACACACGTTACCGATTCTAGATTGGGCTGTGAAGCTCAGTGGCGCTTTTGTATCAGCTGATTCTCGAGTTGCATCAACTCCCTAGCAGCGTAGACCTCAGGCCCGGTCCGGACGGATGCTGGTAGATCATGAAACTCTACTAGGGGTTATAAGTGTCAATACGTGGAAATGATCGATATCGCTTTATTGCTAGGCATCTTGCTGCAAGTACGAACTTGCGGGTACTCCTACCTCTTTCCTCGCTTTCCCTTCCCTTACTCTGCCACACGCCTGGGGGGGCGTCCGGGTCTTCGCCCAGTGCCTGGGCTATCTTTGGATAGAGAGTTCATTTCGTCTTTCAACATAGCCACTTCTTCTTTGAGCGCCGAGATTTCCTGGTACGCTCCCTGTATGGTCTCCATGCCTTGTACAATTCCGTCGTTCCAGCGATTTTGTTCATCGAGCTGTATTTCCACGTACCTGGAAATTGCCATTAGCATATCCATATTGGAGCAAGTCTCAAGCTTTCTTACGAGGCGTGCACTCACCGAGCTCGGCGGTCTAGACTAGAAAGACATTAGCCTCACTGGTAACTCTGGTATGTAGAGGCAGATAGCCATACTCTTTCAAACACCTCACACACTTGCAAATTGATACGGGAGCATCAGCCTCTCCAGAATGCACCGCTTCTGGACCATCAACTGCCAACGCTTTGGGTCTCCATAGCCCAATCACCCTCAGCTCCATCTCCTGTGTCTTCATCCATCGGGACATGGCTTTCTCCCGCATAGGACTGCGTTTCCATGTCGTAAGGACAGTCTTCCTCTTGGATTGCAACTCATAATTTACCATTCCCCTGATTTTTGACCCAATGCCACGCCGACGCTCACGCTAATACCGATTCTTGGGCTCTGCTCTACTGTTGCTATCCCTTTAAAAGGCCATGACCAGCTGCGCTGGGGACCAC
This sequence comes from Penicillium flavigenum, assembly GCA_002072365.1. Classification (NCBI taxonomy): domain Eukaryota; kingdom Fungi; phylum Ascomycota; class Eurotiomycetes; order Eurotiales; family Aspergillaceae; genus Penicillium; species Penicillium flavigenum. The sequence goes on along the minus strand of MLQL01000079.1, from coordinate 18,834 downwards.
CGCCACCCCGAACCCGGAAGACCACAAGCCCCATCGCGCCCGGCCTTGCTACGCCCGTAAGATACGATGAATCACAAGATCGACAAATGTCGACAAATATCGACAATATATTTTTGGGGGGGGACCACCGAGATCAATTTCGCAGCAGTTTTGGAATATTATCCACCATCTCACACGAAGGAAATAAGACTTGAATAGCGGCTTCACAAACAAAAACCCAAGTGATTCTTCCTATCATATCATGGTCAAAGGATGGATCCAACTTGGGCGCAGCCGGTTGGGTGAACGTCATGACCAAACTCACTACAGTATTGGATTGTTGGGCCTTCTGGTAATATTCATAAGGGCGAACAGTTCCCTAGTCAACGATATTGATTTATTGATTAAGCAGAAGGGTGGTTGAATGGTTGTTTTCAAGAGTGCTGTTCGAGTAAACACCCAACAATTGCCGATAATTAGCAATTAATAATCATAGTCAATATGTGGCCAAAGAGTTCTTGCTCACTTTTGAACACCAAGGAGTTTAAAGACGGCAAGCTAATATTGAGGCTGATACAGAAAGTAGGTATTCATATGACGTCATCAGCAGACTGTACTTTGCGATTTCCAAGGTTGTAACAAATATCCATCCAATTGAGGAAATAATCCAGCTATCATCCACCAACTGCCTTCTGCTTCAATCCATGGGTAGGAATCTAAATAGTGGAGAGTTACGAGAATCCAGAAGAAGTATAAAGTTCAAGCCACGAGATGAAATTTAAAATCGGTCATATGACCGGTTTTTATATTAACTCACGTGAGACCAAAAAGCGTTAATTCGTCCATACCAAGAGCGTTGATGACAGTGACGCCTGAAGATTTAGTTAGCATCGTCATCCATTAACCGCGCTTACATCTTTAGACTTCAGCTAGTGCCCCATCCAGGTTACTCCTATACATAAGCATCTAGGTGCTGCTTGCGGCATTAGGCTGCTCACCTCATCCTTGAAATCTTCTCTGGTTTCTACTCGGGGAGTTTGATGACTCCACCCTTGTTTGAACAATTCCCTGACCTACAGCTGTTAGAGTTGTTTGCCCGCTCATATGAGATTGTCAGTGTGAACAGTTGTCCATATGGCACTCGTTCAGGTATTCCTGGGTTGGGCCGTGTATGCAGTTGTCGTAGGTATCGTCCTTGCCGTGGTTTCTGTGTTTGTTCATGTTTACCAATCTCCTCGGGATCGTTATCCATCTGTAACCTTCACATGTGTCATTGCGATAACCAGTCTTCTTGCGACGGTGCTCCTTCTGCCAGTGGATGTGGCGCTTGTTTCATCGACAAACTCGTCCAGGCTTGGCCGACGGAAAGATTGGGCCACGCAGGATGAGGTTGACAAGATCACCTACTCCTTGACCATTGCCTACTATCTCCTGTATTCCCTGGATGCAATGTTTTGTCTCCTGGGAATTCCATTTGCATATTTTTGGTACGAGGAATATGACGAGGTTGCGACAGAAACAGACCAGCAAACGTTTGGGCAGCGGTTTTGGGGCGCTCTCAAATACACCATGTTATTGGTTGTCATTGTGATTATCTTGTTCCTTGTTGGACTTTTTGTCCCAGTGTCAAAAAATAAGAAAGGCATGGATCTGGATTATTTCAAGAAATTATTGACTGAGAACCGTGAGCATTTCTACCTCCTCCGGACTTTTGGGACCGCAAAGCTGATACAAATCGATACAGGTGGGGAACGTGCTTTTACTTTTGCCCTTGGGGTGCTGATGACCATCGGAATTTGCCTCTATGTCCCGTATACCTCCTCGGGTCTTGCTCTCTTCCCAATCAGCTTGATCAAGACCGCGCCATCAATTTCCAACCCGCGCTTGCGATCCAATACGTCAGCACAGCTCGAGACAAATCGTAAGCAGCAACGCCAGCTGGAAGGACGTTGCGGAGGAAACCCTGATCTCCTATCATCCAAAGATCGCAGAGAGCTTAATACTCTTGCACGGGAGGAAAGGACGCTTATTCAGCGACAACACCTGGTAGAAGAAGCCCAAGGCGAAGGTTGGAGCTGGTTGATAAATGCATGGTTCAAGATCGAGGCGGTTTTCCGTCCCTTCAAGCTCTTGGGCGGCATCTTATTGGTTTTGGTCGCGTTACTTACATGGGTGTCTATGCTGTTGACTGCTGTTGACAAAGCAAAAAACTCGATCTGCAAGAACCTTTGTGGATATATCCTCGGACACGTCAGCTTTTTCAATCCCTTCAATTGGGCTCTTGTCCAATCCGCGAATATATTCCCCCTTGACTATGCTATTTTCACCATGCTTGTCCTCGTTTTTTTCTGCAGTTCTGTTGCCGGGATTGCTGCGGTGGGAATCCGATTCTTATGGGTCAGAGTCTTCCAAATCCGACAGCGGCACACGTCTCCCCAGGCTCTACTTTTAACAACCGAGATGTTGATTCTGATTATCTTGGCCTTGAATTATTCCATTTCGATGGTGGTTGCTCCGCAGTACACAACATTCGGCCCACAAACCTTTTGTGATCGTACCCCTGGGCCACACTTGGATCAGCCGGACTGTTCAAACAACATACATATGATTAAACCATGCTCGGAATTGGCAGACAAACCCGCTGCACAGCAAGTCTGCACACCCAGTATTGTCAGCACCTTCCTTAATCGTGTCACTCTGAATTTTCCTTTCTTCGGCGTCGTGTTCTTTTGGGCTCAGTTTCTCTTTCTCGGTAGGGACTCTTTTCCTTTAAACCACCGTGTCAACTCAAATGGCTCACGATCTAACAATAAATCAATAAAATAGGCTTCTATCTTGTCACTTTTCTCACATCTCTGTTTCGCTTCCCGAGTTTGGGCGAGAGACAACTCGACGAAGATGCAGAGGCTGAGGAGGCTGAGGGGGAAGGATTATTGGCTAGCACTGGCAGACGCTTTAATGTCACCTGGCAGGACATCACTGGTAGGGCCAGCCGGAGTGGACGCTCTGACGCTCTGACAACTGATGTAATATTCATTTTTCCAAAAGGTTCATGTCAACAAAGGTGGGGATTAACGGACCTGTAGCTTTCAAAATTTTGGTTGGAGAGGAAAGGACTTTGTTTGAAGCTCTTCTCTTGCCCTTGTGGCAGGAATTCCACCTCTGGGTATAGGTCACTTTGGGTCGACTGGAACTGATTTTTACCACCTAGTCAAAATGCTCCCACATCACGGCGGAGTGCGACTCTATTGACCACCTAATTTTCGATTATCCGTCCCTATTTATCCATTGACTATATCTGATGCGAAGCAATTAGCCTGCAGAATTGTCATCCAGTTCTTCCTACGATCGGGTCCGACTTGTCTAAGCGTTGCTGGAGGACTTCTTGGGAGAAGTTCAAGACTTATCGAACAGTGACTCCTCTGCGATCTATCTTTGAACTGCCTGCCACTGAGCCTGTTTCGGATTTAGCTCATCCGCTGTGTTCTTTTCAAAGTCCTCGTGGAAGGGCGCCCCGATCCAGCAGCGCCTGCAGTCTTTATGGTGGTTTCAAAAGGTTCCTCGACCAAAAATATGTGGTCAATATTATCATTATCCGTCTCCCATAGCTCGCCAGAATCATCCTCATTCGTTTCCTCATCAAAAATTGCCGCATCCCGAGTTCCTGCCTGGTTGGCATCTTGGTGTGTCAGGATCACTTTATCCGCGACTTATGGAGACCCAATGGTTCGGGTCCTGGTCGACGAGTTCGTAGATGGGTACGGAGAGACTGCAGTGCCATTTTATCAACCGGCTCTTTGGATTTCAACGAAGTTCGGGAGGGAAACAGAAATTCCTCATGAGTAGATGAACTTCACAGAAAAATCATTTATATTTCAAGCGCGTTGAGAATTTGATTGCAAAGCATTGCTAATCCAAGGAAACGTTATCTTTGTGCCACTTTTTGCCCAACAATTGCTGAAAGCATTTCACTACAGAAAGCGTAGGAATTCGACATATTTGCCTCCAGTGGGACCAAGGGTACTACTTCTTGGCGAAACAGGCCAACCACGGCATTTCAATTCTCTTCAACGAGACGGTGACCGATAACCAGGATGATCTGGTGTAGAGGGAAAGCGCGTTGAGTGATTTAATTGCAAATTCGATGATACGTAGGAATCATATTTTTGCGGCACTACTTTCATCTCCACAATTGATGAAAGCGGTTCACCACACTCAACGCACGATTTCGAGAAGAATGATTCCAGGTAAACTCGAGACTTGACTCTATAGGCCACAAAGTCTCCAAACACCATTTCAACGTCGTTTAAATCGCTTCAACGCCTATCAACGGGAGAACGATTTCTTCGCTATCATCTGCGCAACTGGTTCCTAGTAGAGACGTAGACGAAAAGATGCAAAGGAGCCGGATTCCCAGTCCAAAAAAATCAGGACTTCGGTCCTCACACTTTGATGCATCATAGTGTTCATCTTTTGCCTGCGGGATTGAGAGCTCCCGTGACCACGGCTATCGCTGCCACAAGCCCGGCGATGTAAGAATGTACTCCCTCGCTGCCACGAGCCGCGCCAGTGTAAAAAGGTACTTCGCAGGATAGGTCTGCGTGAGATGTCTTCAACCGTGCTATATTAGCAGCGGAGCATGATTTATCGCATGAACTCGGGAATACGCCCCACAGAAAGTAATAGCCGCCGCTTTAATCGCTGTAGTGGACTTCTACGAGAGATTGGGTGGAATATGAACTGTAGTTACTGTCGGGAGATTACAAAGTTGCGACGCCTCCCGTATGTAAAGGGAGCGGATCAGATATTCCTGAGCCAAAGCTCTCAATGACATGGTTGTTCTCGAGGCAAAGCTACTGTCACTCTCGCAATCGCTCTAGAATGTAGGCATCCTAGTGCAGAGTAGGTTCAAGCGACTTGTGATCGCCGCCTGAAGCGATGAGCTTGACTACGCAAGGAACAGAGTCTATCACATAATGATGTTCAATTGAGTTCAGGATTGTATTTTCGAGCGACACCTCATCACATGGCTCTACAGCTCGTAGGTCTGATCTTGAGCGTATTGCGTGATCACAGTTGAACCATGTTTGAAAGCGATCATCTCAATCGAGTCGAGTTGGACACTGCACGCCAACTTCACCGAGTGACCGGCAGGGGTCAAAAGGTGCGTTGCGGAATCGAAACAATGCAATTGATGCCAGAACCCGCGCTGCCTCAGTGAGACGTTGACCGCCGCTCCCTTCACCGCCCGACATTCACCACAACATTGATGTTTCACCACAACACACATCTCACTGTTGATTATGAAGAGATGCTTCAGTGTTCATGTTATTGAGGGGAGTTGATTGTGTGTTGTGTTGCATGTTGTCTAAGATACAAGTAGGCTGATGAACAGGTATATATGTATGCACGTGATCCCCGCCTCATTATTATCTCAGTAACCGGGATATTTCAACACTCACCTTATCAACATTCATCAACACACCAACACTCACTCTCACCAACTCTCACCAACTCTCATGGCTCATCACAACAAACATTTTATCAAAACAAACATCAACGGACAACATCTCTGTTTACTCTACACTTAATTGAAAGATGCCATTTTCCATTGCAGCGAAGGGATCATCGGACCGCAAAAAAGGCAGAAAGAGTGGGAATACGGGTTGCTAACGACGGCAGTCCAGTTTGAAACTTACAATTTGGTGAGTGAATTTGGGATGATCTACAGCCATTCTCGAAATCGGCTTGACCAAAACACACTGAATGACTCTTCCCTGGACCCGCCACCAAGGCTTTAGTGCGGATAAAATAGCGAGCAAGCCGCATTTAGAAAAATGATGGACAAGGTTAAAATGGTTCCTTAAAGTCCTATATTATTCTATGCGTAGGCAAATTCTACAATTTCACCGTCTATCAGTAAGCTTAACGGTCTTGGTACTATAAGGCGGCATAATATAGATGGCACAATACTGCGCCCCTCACTTTGATACGGCTTGCTCAATAAATTGACTGCGCTAAAGCCTTGGTGGCGGGCCAGGGAAAAGTTACTCAGTGTGTATCGGTCAAGCCGATTTCGAGAAAGACTGTATATCAATTCTATCTATCCAATGATGCTTCTTTGGAATACGAAGATGTTGCGCAGGTCTTTGCTTCATCAAATACTCTTGGAATACTCGAATTAGAAGCGGCTTTCTCGCACTATGTGTTGTATCTAGAGTCAACTATAGTTGTTCTTAATATTGGTTATTCACCTCTTGACAATATCAGCCTCTATGTATACGTGAGACCCTCAACTTCCACCGCCGTATGTCATGTGCGTACGTAGCTCCCTACGGCTGTCATATTGAACAATTTCTTTGATATTTCGGGGAATCACAGCATATTGATCTGGGTAATCAATTCACCAAGACTTGAGATATTAAATTTCTCGAAACATTACTTATCAATAAGCTTGTTTGCTGAAAACATCCAACGTCAAGTGAGCAAGTTCGAGTGTCGTGTTGGGTTCTGGTGGAAAAGAAAATATCGCCAGCTTCTAGCTTCCTTGAACTTGACTGATACTATCGCTTTGCTGCTCCAGACTTCTATTTATCGAGGTGGTCATTTCCATCATTTTGATGATTTTTACTAGAAGATGAAATAGACTCGCAAAATAGGAATAGGATTTCACAATAAACATGCCGGAAAAATCGAAAGGAAAGGTTCTTTCGAGGTACAGTAGTTTTCGAAATCAGCTATACCACCTTACTCTTACTACTTGATTACCGGAAGATAATTCCGCAGGATACTAGCCCTATTAGGTCACCGCCTGATAATCCCGGCAGTACAGTCTTCGTAATATTCATATTGTCATCAATGAGTCATCGTTATAGTACAGTAATATTATGTGGAACCGTCCAGAATTATTTTTGTAGATCTGGCTATTTGGCAAGATCGCCTGCTAAGCTCCCTTCAGCCACGTTTTGCCTCTTCCTCTCATTCTTCCCGCATGCAGCGGAACCGTCGTCTTCGCTCACCAGTCATAGGCCAGACGGCCGTGCTTATACTGTAGATAGCTAAACCTGGTAGGGAAAGATGTTTTGTCTATCTTCATGGATTCTGCTTTCTACTGCGCTTCTTATTCGTTACCAGCCCCAAACCTAACCTGGTTCACCCAGCTAATGTGGGCTTTACAAGGATTGTGATTATTGTGAGAGATGAGCCAATATCGCCTCGATGATGCATCTCAGTCTAATGGGCACGAACCATGGGAACACAACTCGGATTACGCCCCAACACCTGGCTATTGTGGCAGCTCCTACGCAGCGATATCGACCCGGAGCCCTTCCCCATCGAGCGTAGTCGAGAACAGTATCGTGCCTACGACCAAATGCTCTCCGCGCGTTCTCAAATTTCTCCGGCTGTGTGACTGGGAAGACGGGAAAGCCTACGACGAGGACCCACCAACATGCATCCACTACCGTATAGAGTGACGAGTGACAGTCAATAACAGGGAGGTGTCAAAGGACACGGAGGAAGATGTCGTTCTGGCACCTAGCGCCTTCTGGCAGCTGTCCTTAGAGAAAAAGTTAGAGAAGGCTTTACGACGCAAGACTGCTCGCCATCGCCAAGTGAGACCAGATGATACCGTCATCGTCGCATCAACAACTGATCGTACTAAGCGAAATCTGACTAAACGATTTGACGATACCGATATATTCTGGAACCCCGTCGAAAAGCAGCTTCTGATGTGGTCAGATCTTTTACTCCGTGGAAAGGAACTTACGCTGAAAATCAGTTTCAACTACGTAGACGATCGTCGTTCTCCTCCATCCGCTGGCCGGAAAGGGGAGAAAAGAGGGAAGTCATCTGTCACGCAAAAAATGCTCGGCGAGCGGGACGCACAGCTCGACGCAGAGGAAAGTACTTCTGGCGGGAGGCCAATTTGGCGCAGCGTCTACAGTCTGATGCGATGTGACTCGTCGACATGTCAGCATGGCCCCCATTGCTGGGTGGACCCAATAGGGAAAAAACACTACCCACTTAAATCTCATCACATCAAACGCCTAATAACCCACGTTGAGAGGGGCGGTGTTCTAGAAGGTCATAAGGACGTGCCAGAAGCGGTTCGTGACGAATTATACCGGGAAGAGCAAGACAAACTGGGCAGAGACAAGCACAAGGGAAGTCATATCACTGGGGCTGGGTCAGCATATCCACCTATCAACATCAATGTTTCGTCCTCGCAGTCTGCCCATGGGCTTGATGTCTCGGCTCCGAAGCCAGCAGAGAATTCGCAGACTCTAAGCCCACTCGAGATTCCGGGTCTCAGAGATGTAGCTGTCAAGGAATACGGTGAGTGGCAGGTCTCGAATGTTGAGAACGACTCCCTCAAATCTGCATTTCGAGAAGTGTGTGATGTGATGCTCGAAAACGGTCTTGATCTTGACCAGGTGTATAGAGATCAAGATCCTCATTTCTTCATTGAGAAAGGAATCAAAATAGGCATCGCTCGGCGGTTCGTAGAGGATATTGAGAAGTGGGTTGAAAGTGTCAAGAAAGTCTTACCTATCCTTGAAAATTAATAGTCTAAACAATTTGGCATTGGGCCGTCAAGGCGTTAATGATATCTGGCCTCGTTTTCAAATATTGTTCATTCAACACCAAGCTTCTGCAATTTTCTTACGAAGAAATCTCGTTGAATCATCTCTCATTAAGTATTTTACTTAGCGAGAATGCTGAATGATAGAGGGCTTTCAGGTAGCTATTTATAACTCTTTGAAGAATGCACTCCGGACGCCATTGAGAGAATGGGATTCACAAGGTCAACTACTGATGGGTGCAGTGGAAAATTGAGCTGGGCAATCGAAGCTTCCTCATCTATCAAGTTGAGCTCTCCGGGATTTTCTGGCTGTGGTTTATCACTCCCTGCCAACCCTCACTTAGATGATTCATAGAAACCCACATCTATGTCCAGCCAATCACTGCGCGTCATGATGGGACGCTCATCTCGCTACTTTTCTGAGGCCAACACTTTCCCCCCACCATCATTTCCATATATTTTGGTGCCTCTGGTGTCCCCAGCTGTGATTCTCAAAGTCGCATTGACCAACATACACCGAGAAACTCTCCCGGTCCCACCGCCAAGGCCTTAGCGCAGATCATATATTGAGCGGGCCGCATTAAACTGGGGACGTAGTAAAATGTTCCGTGTATATTACTGTAATATGCGACGGAAGATCTGATCTTTCGTAGGAGAAGAACACTCATGGTCTACTGTATGGAAGGTCACCTGGCGCCAAGTAGCTTGATCATCTGCTGGGAGACCTCTCGTCTTCTACACGGTGAATGCTACTCATCGCTTGTGAGAGTGTCTCTCTGAACCAGAGAACCTCGACATGCGTTATTATTGACAAACGACCGTCCTGACAGTTGTCAGATGCTTACAAGCGAAGAACACCCTCAACAGCACCTGATCTTGCAGCTTTAACTATAAGACATAATAGAGCACAGTCTTAAATGGGTGTAATGACGGAAAATCTTTAAACCGGCCGCTACACACATTAAACTGCCCCACATCCGGGATGACAGGGACACCGTCACAATCTCACGCGTTCCCTCACTATTCCGAGCCAAGTACTAGTATGTCCGATACTGACGATCTACGCTCGCTATTGAAGCGAATAATGATCTCCAATGAACATTCGGATATTACCATCTCTTGTGGTACCTACCATCATCGACTTCATCGAGCAATCATAAGTGCTCAGTCTGAAGTTCTAGCCGCTATGTGTAACGCAAACTTCCTTGTGAGGACACCGAGAAATTTTCCTATCGAAGATGACTAATGTATACCAGGAAGGCAAGACTGGAAAGATCAATCTACCCGATGACGACCCCGAGGCGATAAACATGATGGTCCAGCATCTGTATGGGCAAAGCTATAAAGACACGAGACCAGATTTGGAAGACTACGGGGAGGGTCGTGCCCTATTAAACCTGAAAGTGTATGCGTCTGCTGATAAATACGACATCTCCTCCCTCGAAGAGTGCGCAAAAGAAGAATTCAAAGCCTGGGCTTGGAGATCGCAGGGTACAGAATCCTGGGTGCACGTTGTGGAAGAGGCATGGAAAGGCAACGAATTCTCCGGTCTCCATTCTATCATCGAGGAGCAAATAGCGGAGGACATTGATCGAATGTTGCGGGATGACTGGATGCCATTCATCGATAAGGCCATGAAGCTTGGGAGATTTTCCGCGGCTTTTCTTCACCATATTGTCAAGAAGAAGAACGGTATATTTTATGCGGTTCGTGATACGAATACGAGGTACCAGCTGGACATACTTGATCTGAAAAAGAAGATCAAGGGCTACAGATATACACTCGATCAGCTTGGAAAAGAGATGAGATCCGATACGTACGACTCAGATGAGAGCATCGCATTTTGAACCACATGCCTAGCAAGAGATATAACCGGATAATGTACTGCTTTAGATACTGGAAATATGACGGGAATCAAGAATGCAACTGGGAAGTATGAATAGAAGCAACTCATTGTGATCTCAAAATTAAAGTCAGACCTCGTTTAATCGCAATATCTAGCGCCTGCCGGGATTCAACGACTCAACCACCTAGCACTTCTATTTTCAATCCCGCGTGGCGAAAATGGCCTTTGGCATTCTCTTCTTTTGCACCGACCACACCATTCGAGAAAACCATCAAAGCCTTGGCCAGGATCTCTCTCATAGCGACTCCAGTTACGCTTGATAAAACTTTTAAGCTCGGCAAAGAATTCTTCAATTGGATTGAGGTCAGGCGAATAGGGCGGCAAATAGACCAATTTCACCCCAGCATCCACACACATTTGTGCGAGACGCTCTGAGTGGTGAAATGATGCGTTGTCCATCACGAGAACGGATTTAGGTTCTGGCCATCTTCCGCAATCCTGCAGTAGCTGAGCTATGAAGTCCTCAAACACGATAGCATCCGTAGAGCCGCGGAACACTCGCGAGAGGACGATCCCATCTTGAGAATACGCGGGTAGTATCTGATATCGCTGGTCGCGATGGAACTGAGTAACTTGCAGAGGAGCTCTGCCAAGAGGTGCCCAACCGGTTCGCCTGAATCCGACTCGCTTATCGCAACCAGATTCATCAACATATATTAGGTGATACGACTGAAATTCCGACAGGTTGTGTAGGTAGTAGTCTCTCAAATCCGCGTTCTGCTCTTTAGCGCGCTGCCGCGCTGCCTTTTTCGACCAACCTATTGCTACAAGGGCTCTTCTAATGCTGGAGGTTGTAATCATGGTTCGAAACTCATCCCACAGGAAGACAGCCATCTCATCGAGATAGAGACCTGGCTTTTCAGAAAGGTGTTCGCAGAGAGCTTTTATCATTAGCGGCGTCACGGTTCGTTTTCGGCCAGTTCGAGTTTGGGGAGCATAGATAGTTCCAAACTGGCTTAGGTTTCTGCTAATATTGATAACCGTAAAGCTTGGTACATTCGGCTTCTTCGGCCATCTGGGACGTGGTAAAAGACTGGCTCTCTATCATATCACGGATTAGATGAAGTTTCCAAATAGCAAGCTTAGGAGCCATGTCGCTTGGAGTAATCTCGGATACTGAGATTTCGAAGACAGACGGGTGGTGAATGGGGGAGGAAATATGGCTCGCGCCATGGAATGGGGAGGGCGCACTAGCGTGCGTATAGCACTTTCGTGTAAAATACATCCTTCTGTTGTCGAATCATGGTATTATGAAAAATACCTACTAATTTAGAAAGCGGTCTGACAAGCGGAGCCTCCAAGGTCTATCCTATCAGGAATCACGGCCGCCGGGTTTATTTTCCGGGAACCAAGTCGCAAGAGTGAGGTGGTATAACGGATTTCGAATACTACTGTACATAAACAGTGGATAAGGCCACGGGGCAGATAAACCGCGTCCAAAGGGTAGGAGCGCAGGCGATTGTAGGAACATTCCTCACAGTTGCGACCAGTGTAGCAGAGGCGGAGGCCCACCTTGCCACCGTTCGACACCGTTTCTGGAGACGAGCCGTGAAGATGTGGACGGACATATATACCCTGCCAGAAACCAACCCTCTCCGCAGGAATACAGCACGGATCAAGAAATTCAGAAGATACCATCGTTCGCCGTTGTATCAAGTAGCAGACGCGCCGAAGAACGTTGAGATGGAAACACTGGAAACCATCAATCCGTTCACATTGGCACCATGGGAAGTACGCGTACAGGCTGGCGTTGAAGCAACTCCGCAGCCACCGACCGTACCAGGCGGGTTAATGCAGATCGCAACCAGCAGTTCAGCACGGAACGAGCTAGTCGGATTTGGGATGGCGATCGAGAGACAACTACCTCGGTATCGAAAACTGAAACTGAAGACCCTTTCCGTCACATTAGGTGCAAGAACAGAGCAAAATCCGTTCTCTGCGGAGCTAGCAGCGATGGCACATGCGTTGAACATGGCAGTTGGTCTGAAAGATTACAGGATTACGCTGCTCACGAGCAACAAAGCGGCGGCTCAGACACTAGGGAATCCTCGACAACAGTCAGGCCAGGAATTCGTCTGCCAACTGTACAAGTTGATGAGAAAGATACGGAAAAATGGAAACCAGATCAATGTCCGGTGGATCTCAACGAGCGAAGACAATAAACTGCGGGTTCTGGCTAAAGAACAGGCCAGAGCCGCGACACAAGAAGATGCTCTCCCGCAAGAACGCGTCCCGAGAATGAAGTCAACAACACTGAATATCGCACGATCCCAAGCAGTCCCCAGCAATGACCTGCCAGCGAACGTAGGGAGACACGCAAAACGAGTTGATGCAGCACTCCCAGGCAAACACACCCGGCAGCTGTATGACCGATTATCTTGGAAAGAAGCGAGCGTGCTGGCTCAACTCCGAACCGGCATGGCAAGACTCAATGGATATCTCTATCGAATCAACGTGGCAGACACGGACCAGTGTGCGTGTGGACAAGCGAGAGAGACCGTAGAGCATTTCCTATTTCGATGTCAAAAATGGACGGCGCACCGGACGGAACTCCTACAATGTACCAACACCCACCGAGGAAATATGTCTTTCTTCCTAGGAGGAAAGTCGCCTTCCGATGATCAGAAGTGGAGGCCGAACTTAGAGGCGGTACGGGCGTCCATACGATTCGCCATCGCCACGGGCCGACTCGAGGCCAGCTAACCAAGCCGACGAACATAAATCACCCCCCCTTTTCGCCGATCTAACCCACCATCCACCTCGTGTTGCAGATGGTAGACGCGCTTCAACTGCCGAAGATAGGATGTTGAACACTTGGAGAAGCGCCTTCAAGCCAGTCTACTAACCAAATTACTAACCCACGAGGATCCGCTGCGATACGGACATCTGAGATGACATATATTGCAAGGCTTTATGTATGGGCTCTGAGGAGACACAGTACTGTATATATTATGACATGTATAGTAGATCAGAGATAGTTGCCCTTTCGGCTTAGCCGCCGGGCGTTAATAAATTGTGTGTGTGTGTGTACATAAACAACAGTATATATTTACTATCTACAGGGTTATCGTTCAATTTCTTTTGGAGAAATGAAGTATATTTGGCAAAATGGAGAAGTTTTAATTTGAAATAAAAGCATGCTATCTATCGGTCTATGTCTATCAGGAATCAGTCTAACCATTCTATCGATCTAAAATCTAAACACAATTTAGCGTAGAGCTCGAAAGGAATCAAAACATCGTTCAGTGCGCCGCAACTGCTGTTCCCGCCCCTGGGTAATTGAGCCTACAACTGGATCTTGAGCTCTTCTAGTCGCCGCAACTGTGTCCAGGTACACGTGATACAAAGCTTTGGCTATAGTTTCCCGTGTATCTCTTTTGTGTTTGTCCATATTACACCAGCCCTCTTCTTTCGCCTTTTCAGCAATGAATTCGTCGTCGTTGAGTATGGCACTTCCGCCGATCGAGAGCTTGGGTTCGACCTGGGGATTGACGTTCGATTTCGGAGTAACATCAGAGGACGCTGGGGTGTAAGGAGTCTCATCATGGTCAATGTTGATCGGATTGGATGGCGACCCCTGTCTCGTGTGCAAATGCGCATTGGATGGTAGGCTTTCATGTTGTCCCGGAGGTGGGATTTGCCTCGCAGGTGTACTGAGGCGCGAAGCACTCTGTCGCTCAGGTGAATGCCTCGCTGCTGAGCCCAGTGGGCAAGGGGTGGGAAACCGATCTTCGGTGCGTCTTCCGGTGCCTTCACCGTCGCTCTGTAGCACGCGCTGATAGCGTTCTTCTTGTTTATTCCAGACCTCTTGATCTTTGCATCTGCCGCACGCTTGCCATTGCAGAAACGAATGAAACCAGATCTGGGGATCCAAGAGCAAGAACGTTGCATTTTTCGGTATCTTCGACCCTCAGGTCCCTCCATTTGATTTTCAGCCAAGTGCATGGATCAGACTTGTATTCTTTATTCGGATCTCTTTCTTCCGAGGCAACCCCGTAGATCCCGACCACATTTTGTATTGAATACCGCCAACTTCTGTTCCCTGGTCCGGTTTTGAGCTGGGAAATGCGCAAAGTTCGGTCGGAAATGTTGTTCATGCCGTCATTTCTATATCCATTTCTGTACTTGGCTTTGTATCTGGCTCCGTGGCGAGGTTCCCAGGACTTTTAGATTGGCGGGATAATTATATCAAGAGATGCTATTCTTTAAATCTAGTGCACAACTTGAGTCCATAAGTTAGCAACAAAGTAGTAAACACCCTCCGCCCCATCTACTACCTTTTCAAGCTTCTACCCCTCGTTCTGTCATTCTTCAAACATGATCATCCGGCTGCAAAAACATGTACCAGGGTCATGATAATCAGTACAGCTCCAAACGTGGCTTCACCAACTGCTCCATAGTACATGACTGCATAGTATGGAAACACGCCATCCCTTTCAAAGTACTCAAAGGTGGATTGAAATCCGTGAACTCTGCTAGCGATAGAGGCTCCGAAACAGACGACGGCTAAATTTAGCACCACTTGGATGCAGCCGTAACAAATCCGAGCGTTGCAGCCCTCACGTTGCAATTGCGGGTAGACTAAAAGGAAAATCCCAAAAGTCGAAAATAGGGCTGAGAAGAGAGCCACAACCACCGTGCACGCGAGAATGCTGTTCATAAGACGCCGGAATGAGATGCTCAGGACTGCTTCATTGGGGAGCAAAGTCTGATTTTGCGCGGCCTCGCAGCACGATTGCGAAGTGTGCAGTGGCTGAACTGAGACTGGCAAGAGCCAGCCATGTAATGGTAAGAAAGAGTACTATCAGACGCATCTGTATCGCTCCTTTTGTAAAGAAAGGAAGGCATCCTGTAACCACAGGAGCGGTTTTTACCACCTACAACGTGGGACAATCTCGTTCAAGGGAGCAGTGGAATAAAAAATTGTAATATGAAGTACTATAGGGATAGTGTCTGCAGGTACTATAACGCTTATATATGCTATATCCTCCTAACACAAGGATTGCCTTCCCAATAAAGGATTCAGCTACTACTGAGTGGCACTAAATGCCTGTTACTCTCCCCGCCACCTGGGTGGCAATCTGTAGAAAGGTTTCGATAAGAATGTCTCAAGTTGACTCGCTATTCCTTTGCTTAATGTTGATGGCCTCAGAAGGGATCTTGCTCGATATGTTGGGAGTAAAGTAGCTCGTGAAATCACCCTATGTGTTCCCAGTGTTTGCTATCCTGTAAAACAGGGCGAGTATATTATGAACATATTCAAGACGTGTGATGGATTGCGCATAGCTCATTCCAATTTTGGCTAGATACTAATCCTAGCAAGAATTTTTGTGGATACAGATAGAGTTTGCGGGACTTCGCTTCATTTCCTAAGGTAGGATGATGCCAACTTCAATACAAAAGAGATTAAAAAAGGGAACGACCTCACATTGGAAAACATAATAACAAGCCAGTGAGTCCATGAAGCTGCAAAGGAGTGAAGAATATACTCAATCCATTCCCCGGCGATGCCTGTTGTGCCAAATGTCCTCCATTTCTTTTCAGGCCGAGGCACAACCGCAACTAGGTGCCGCCAGCGATGAAGTCGAGGTTGGCTTAGTAATAGCCGAGGATGCCTTCGTGGAAGATTCCGAGTCAGAAACACTACACCAGCTGCCAACCTGGAATCCATTGTTCAAAGTACATGCCGCCATGTATCCATGCTGATTGAAGAAATGGACCAAACCAGTCTCTTCCAACTCAATCCATGCAACTGGCAACCCGTTCTCCGTGCCACAAGCCTCGAGGTAGCGCGCGGGGTAACCTTGACTGGTGCCATTTATGACTTTGCTCAACTCTGCAAGTTAGTCAGTACCACAATGTTAAAATTCGTGCCAGGTCATTGCCTACTTGAACAGTCACCACTATCGAGTTGGCCAAAAGAATCAGAATGTCCCGTGCAGCCATGGTTATCATTAGACCATATCACGCATTGATGATCATAATCAATAACCTCAAGAGTGCCGCCAAAGGAGGCCCGTGCATGGGCCCAAGCGAGAAGCACCAAGATAGAGAAGCGCATTTTCTTTGGTCTTCAGAGGAATTGAGGAAGCTTCGAAAATCGAAGATATTAGGTGTTGTGTCTTGTGTATTTTATCTTCTGATTCATATATTTTTTGTCTCTTTTGCATGTAGTCGAGCAAAAGGATGGAGGGTAGCAGGGGTATTTATAGACATCCTGAGATTTGCTGTCAAGCTCCAACCTGCCTACTTTTAGAGGTGGCAAACGTTGAAGGGGAAGTTCGAGTCGTTAGCCCAAATCTTAGGGCGTTGGAAATCATTACTTTTGCAAGTATCGTTAATTATTGGAGCTAACTATGCTGTCAAAAACGGAGTACAGTCAATTTACGGCCAAAGAAGGCGAAGGGGCGCTTCACCAGTGGACTCTTACGTACCTAAGGCTAGAAAATGCGGGCACCCTTTTTCAAACCAATGCACCCCCTTGAGCTCTGGGGTACTTCCTCTCTTCACCACCTCACCACCTCACCGGGGATCAACGGCGATGATAGAGACTCGTGCTTGATGTTCTATTGAGACAAACTCATAGCTCTCGGCCAGGAAAAACCAATGTAAAAGTTGGCGAAGAAGTAGAACCTAGTGAATCCCGCGCCGTAGACTCTAGCCGGTGAGGTAAAAATACTATTAGGGAACATGACCTGCTCAATTTAACGCCCCTCACTTCCAAAAATACTTACGGAGTCTTAGCGAATCACGACAACATTCATCGCGATCACAGTACAAGAAAAATATTCAAGGCTTGAAAAATCATGCTCCATCTTTTGAAGCCGTCTTGAGATAAGCATCCCACAATCGCCCCTTGTAGATTCGCCTTTTCCCATCGCATATTTGCCCAGGTTGAACGTCCTGTATGCTGCCTCTTATACAGACTGAAAATGCGAAAGTGAAATTATTCTCACATGCTGACTAGAACTCTTTAGCTGGCTCTACCGAGATTGCTGTTGTGACCGGGATTTCCTCCTGTGCATCCACTGCTTGTCGACCTGCAGGTGAGGTCATGGGCACTATCCTTTAGCATGGGGACTTCGATCCTCAGTACTATGAGGCGAGCCAGCCTCCCTATTAAAACTTCACTGTCAAGGTTCCCAAGTTGATCGCTGCTGGAAATGCGCAGATCAATGTTGCCCATGCGGCTCTTGTCGGAGTGAGTATAATATAGCACCTGCGGTTTAGCTTTAATTTGCTAATCCCTTGATTACAGGCAGCGACTTTCCCGTACCTGGAGTCTATGAACCGCACCGTAGTCGTCATTTGACCCGTTCAAATATACTTCTCAAACACGGCGGGCGTCTCATTCTAAAAAGATAGAAGTAGCTGAAAGTACCTGAAATGTTCAGGATTCTATCCTTCAAAGATTTTTCTTCCTCTTCCAGCTCCTTATCATCTTATGCTTTTGGTTTCTGAAATACAACTACGTCGATTTTGTTCATGATGGATTTTCGAAAGATGAAGAAAGTGTTGTGATATGAGGCTGGTGCAGATCAGGAAGCAAGCCGCTTCATCGGAATTAGCTCCGAAATGTCTATACAGACAACCAAGTTGATTTACAATCAACTTGGCTCCGTGTTGTATATATAACCTCATCTTTCCCTCTAGAATAAAATACAATTCATACCTCTGAACAACAACAGGTTATGAGCCCGGGAGCAAAATCTCGGGTGCCGTCTCTACTCATCTGAGAATCATCTTGTCAATCTTGATTATATATCTACCCCGCTTTAGCAGTCATCACTATGTCTGCTCTGGTACATGACTCGCCTGACCGAGCTGTCACGGCCATCGAGCTTCTGACGGGAAGTGATAACTTCGCGACCTGGAAACGTCTCATGACCTCCTACCTGAAAGCCAGGCAGGTCTGGGATGTAGTTTCGGGCGACCTTCAGCGTCCCGACTGTCTATTCAAGTACGCCAAACCCATTACGGCGGATATCTACCCCTTGGTGGAGCCCTACCTCAACGGGGCGGTGAGGCAGCGGACCATTGAAGCGCGCCTCGAAGTGGAGGTCCAGGCGTTCGAGCGCCACCGTGAATGGTCGCGCCGCGAAGCCGAGGCCTACCACACTATCTTCCGGTACCTGTCCCCACACATTAGCATTCATGTCGCGGGACTAGAGACGTCCCGTGACCTCTGGAATGAACTTGAAGAACGGTACCGGCGTATGGAGCTCGCGACGTTTTGCGAACTGTTTGCCCAGCTTCGCGAAACAACTGGCGAGCGCTGCGGCAGTGCGCGCGAATTCGTTGACCGTGTACGGTTGCTGGTACATCGATTGAATGCCATCGCGCCCGGATCGATCGGCGATCGAGC